>UCOH01005769.1:0-165306 GCA_900474275.1 Synergus japonicus
ATATATATATATATATATAATAGGAACTGCGTGGTTTTTTATAATTTATGAGATTAGAAGCGATAAGAAAAATGCTTTTAAGTTTATATCTATAAATCTATCTATAAATACATCAATATATGTAGAGCAGGATGTATATAGATTTGCTTACGTTAACGAATGATTCCTCCTCAACCAACTGTTGCCAAAGCTATATGAGAATATCAGTTACTAGTCCTCTTTAGCTTTTATTCATCGCTTCATTTTCTGTCTTATCTGTTCTTGAAACGCTTTTCATTTATAAAAGCATAAAACGAGCTCCCATTCTCAATTTAACTTAATACTTTATCTCTCAATTCTACCTCACATATCAAGCCAATTGTAGGTTGTAAAGCAAAATAGAGGAAAAATTCTACAAAATAGTTTTCTAGATCAGATATAATGCCAATTTATGATAGTTGTTGATCTTCTTTTTAAAATTGGCTTTTCTCTAGAAACGAATCACCTTTGAAAGCATCTGATTTTTCGAAAATTGATTGAATTTGTTGGTTTTTTTTTTTATATAAGCCATTGTTTTCTTTTTTCACTATTTCGTTCGTTTATGGAAGAACGAAGAGGAGACCGAAAATGATATCTAAGACGCGAAGCCAAACGAGCGTTATAATCGAATCAATTAAAACGTTGCGCGGGCGAACTTATCCGATAAACGGCATTGTGTTACGATCAATCGAATTAGTGGCTATACATAGGTGAAGTAACCCCTATATCGCTAGTAAGCACACTTGATACTTTACGACTCTTGCAAGCATCGATTAAACACGCACTTCGTCTCGATTTTCTTATAATTGAGTTTTCAAGTCTTTCAAGTGTTATCAATTTGGTAACATCCACTTTTTTTTCGTGGGACAATCAAAATTCATGGGGATGTTGTTTTAAGTGAAAGGAGAATATTATGGTCAGACGGCGGATAACTGCACAGGACAAATGTACCAAAAAATATCAATAGGCCATATTATAACCCAGTCTTATCTAAAATTCTTGCCCTATTGAAGGCAGTATCGAATTTCAATTGATTTTTTGGGGATTTTTTTTATGAAACTTAAGCAATATAAGGAATTGAAGTGTTCAATAAGTTGTCAATCAGCGTTTCGAGTTTCACCCCCCGACCTAGTCTCACTTTCAAATTCAAAGATCGCAGCGAGGTCAATGGGTCAAAAGAAAAACCAAATGCTTGCATGAGTGGAGAAAAGGACTGCGTGTTGACGGTCAATCGTCTCAGCTTGCAACGAGGGAATTTAGAGTCGCAGGTCACGTGCGCTAAATTTGTAGGTAGCGAACGACGAACGATGGTAAAGCGAAATAAGGGTAAATCGAGGAAGGCGTCCTAATGGTACTTGCGTGTCAATTAGTCTTCTGCTTGAAATTCTTACTCTCCCCTTGTAGCAAATTTATGAGTTCCTCTTACAGCTACAAAGAAACTAGCAAGTTTCCTTAGTGAAATAATTGAAAAATTGCATTAATACAATATTCATAAATACAATTCGAAAACTGTCTTGTAAAGGTGTTAATTCAGCATACGAATCATTGGAATTACACTTGACTCTGTGAAGGAGATGAAAACCTGAAATATTTACGAGTGACGTTGAAAATATTTCTATTTGGTCTTCTAAACGTCGGCCCTTGTTTTGCACAACTTGAAGTGATATCACAATGCGAAGGGTATTGGTGTGAGTGAAAAAACGAGAGGTAAATTCATTGTCTTTGTAGAGAAGTTCGAGAATCGTAAAATTGATGTCATGATGGTATAGGACTTCTTGTCTTTATGTGATGTGAAGCCTTGCACTTGGATGGCGGAAGGATGAAATTAATAAAGGAAAATGAAGAAGCCACAGTCTTTAACCGACGTTTTGCGACCTTGTTCCAGTGACCTCTTGACCCAGAAGCCAGAGACAGAATCCACTTTAACTTCCATTTCCAAGCAGGAAACAACTCTGATACAAACTTGTTGTTTCGGAAAATTGTATTTTACGGCTTTGGCTTTTCATTACTGAATACACATTGCGTTACTGGTTAACCATTCCCAGAATTTTATTACTGACGGATACAAAAATGTTTAACTTTGGCAGTAGAGTGCACATAATCAATTAAATTATAAGAATATATGCACGAACGGTTATTTATGGATTATACAATTGCAGGAAAGCTTGTCGTGATGCGTACCATAGAAAAGTTCGTGCTACTAAAGCTTAATACATTTTGTGAAATATCAGTAGAATTGAGTACGACTGTTCCACACTTCTATTAACGCAACTGTTTTTTGCATTTCTATAAGCTCTCTTCATACTTAAGTACGTAATTCAGATCACTTTTTCTGTAGTTTACTATTATGTAAGTAATAAGAGATATTGTATAACATTTTCTGATAGAAAAACTAGAATTTCGTATAAGCTGAAATAGGGCATGGAAACCTAACATGAATCAAGCGTTCAAGTGTCGATCAATGTTCATTTTTACTTTGATTGACTCAACTTTGACTTAACTAGAAGAAGACTTCTTGGAAATAAGGTATATTGTTGACAACAATCCGCTTTGCATAATTTAGTTATAAGAAAGCGCAGGGGATGAGGTAAAGGGGGAACGTCAAGTACTGAAATAGGAATACATAGTACAAGTGTCGAGGTTTCAACTTTGCACAACTGAATGGCACTGGCAGGGTTTGAAAGGGGGTAGTTGGAGGGAAGTGAAAAGGAAGTGGGGAATTTGCTGCACTACTAACAAGCTACCCTTGTTTGCGCTAAACTCGTTATCAAGCTAGGGTGTCAGAAACAGATAAAATATTCGTTTACTGAGTTCATAGAAAATGTTAGACTTTTAGGGAATGAGAGTAATAAGGCACAAAATGTCGAAAATATTATACAAGCGACAGGTGTCTTCGTTTGTATACGGAATATGAAATTATTAAATAGAAAATTAATCCAAGAAGTTAAAAGTTGAAATATAACTTTTTAATAATAAGGGTAAATAAATTATAAATATGTAATCTGCAGTGTGACAAAATATACATAATATGTATATGTAGTCAGAGCGATAAAGTAAATTTCCGTTAATTAAAGTTTCATGCCAAAACCAAACATTTACTTAACAGCTCACTCTCTCTCTTTCAAGCTTCATTACAACTTTTTTTTCTTTTGTGTTCAACTTTTCGCACACACGTGACAGTAAGTTGTTTTTACAAAGTGGCCATATTTTCCGAGAGGGTAGTTTGAGTCAAGATCTGCATACGGCGAGTGAGGACTGGCAATTATGCCAGTTGGGTCATACTCATACAATTACATTTTAAGAATACAATATAAATATATGTATAAAAGAATAAGAGAAGACTACTACACTTTTACTCTCGGCCTTGCTCGTTTCGTCTAAAAAAACTAAGAAGGTCGAATGTTTTTAGTCGAAACTCGCTTTCTCTGGAATAAATTCCAAAAAAATGTTAATTTAAATTCCCTGTGCTTCTCGGACCTATAGGTCGGATTATAGATCCTTAAAAATAAATAGAGTGAGATTGAAGTATTTAAATGTTTGATTGTGAGATAGCGATTTTATGGGGAGGTTTATATTAGTAAATTGCACTTTATTTTTTATAAATTTAATTTATAGAAGTGTTTTTATTTTTGTATAATTTCCTGAAAAAAAAAGGTCTCAAGGGTGTAAATGCAAGGGTTTGTTATACGCAAACGTAAAGAAAGTAAAGGCAAGAGTAGAAAGGAAATGGTGTAAAAGCGAATTCTCGTTCCGCAACGCACGATAAGTTTTGAGAATTATGATGCCGGAACGGAGTGGAACGCCATCTTGAAACTGTCATTCAACAAAGAAATAAAACACCCGTAGGATTTCCACCTCAGATGCTCAATGTATAAATGGAGAAAATTGCGAACTTTTCTACCAACTTATCTATTCCCTCGATGCAATATCAGCAGTGAAGCTTTTTTTTAACGAGAAAACTTAAAATCAGTTTTGGTATTCCATTTACGTGTCTATATTTTAAATCCCTTCAATTTTGGCAGAAGATAAAATTTTTGAAGCAAAATCAGGAGTGTGATGTCTCAACCTTGTGTTTGAACATCTAAAGAAGGTTCTGGGATAGGGGTGTCTTGGCTCCTCAGTACGTGACTGCGCATATTTAAACACTTAAAACTGAACAATTGACGTGACACTTCAGTTTAAGGGGTTGGTCTCAAGTGAAGATAAACCTTGAAATTTTTCTAGAAAATTTCTACTTATATGAAAATAAAAAATACTATCTTACTAAAGTAAAAAATATTAAATTTATTATTCAATCTTAATAAACATTTTTACTTGCTTTTTCAACTATACATTTGAAAAACTTATAATAAAAGGGAATGTTCCTTATTTTAGTTTTATGGAAACGTTTATTTTTATTGTGTTCTATCGTGAAATATAGCGCACCCTTACAGTGGCAATTCTGGCTCGTTATTTCCGGCATTTAAGAGTGTAGGTGGATAAGCTTTACAAAGAGAGAGTTGTAGGGTTGTCAAGTCATAGAAAATGGTTTAATGGTTTGGAAAAGGAGAGCACTCCTGTGTAATTTTGCCAAGAGGCAAAGTACAGACGACTACATATCTTTCTACTTCATTCTGTAATTTCCTCACTTGGATTTTAAATAACTGTTTAGGTAGCCTTAGAAATTCTAGAATCGTCATTCAAATTTTACACAGTGTAATTTTATAGTCACATTCAACAAATCATATATATTGAGAGTAAGAATAAAAGTAATATATATATATATATATATGATAAAAGGGTCTTTTGAAGTTCTAGACTTCTTGTTATCAATAACAATATTTTCTAAGCTTCTCGCCTCACGACGAAAAGTATAAGAGATATTTCTATGTGTCAGTCGAAACTCTGTACGACTCAGCTAAAAATAGATATATAAACTTTGTTCACAACGCGAAGTCTAAGAAAAATATGTGGTCATTAATTCGAGTTGCGTACCATTTCACGCTACGGTATTAGCTCTAGTTATGGCTGCAGTACATTTTTCTGCAGTGTAGAGTTTCTCCTTCTCATCCCACCTAATGTTTATTGCAGATGTGTAACGTAAACAGTAGCAGCACTAAATTTTATCGTAAATTATGAAGTTATGCATATTCCTTTAAAATAAAGTTTTAATCCTATTCATCAAAGTAAATATCACCTTGAATTCGAATTCAGTAACATTGAATTTCAATTTTAAATTTAATCTGTCTTTGTCGCGCAAGAATTAAGCTAAAAAAGGAATATACATATACGTATATAAAGAAATACAATACTTTGTATTTCTGAGAATAAAGAGTCACTCTGAAGTGCATGTGAACTGAAGGCACGTTTACGTAATTTGAGGAAAATTCTTTTCTCTGGCTGAAAAATCGATTCACCCCATTTTTATTACGTGACTCGAATTTGTAATTACAGAGAGTACAGAAGGGAAAATTTATTGCGGGTAACTTTGAAGTGGGTAATTTTTTTAATTTTTTCGCATCGAAACAAAAGAAGATACAACAAGAATGAAACATTATTTTAAGTTTAAAAGTAATCTTTATGGCTATGACGTATTGAGGATTCGTGTGCAATATTAGAGAACTTTATTAGACTTTTTTCGGTGACAAATAAATGTATAATTTTATTTAAAAAATATGGCTTAATCCACTCCACAGTATATCACAAGAAAATTGCAATTCACATAATACCACAGCATGCATTCGGACCTGGAATAGTTATTACAGTTCCTGCGCTATGCAAAGTATGCGAGGAACGGGTGCATGTTAAATGTGTTATTAGAAGTATGAATGAATGGCAAGATGTATAGCGTGGTGGGAAACTTACATGTGTATATTATTTTGTATGCAGGTCATGTATATAGAAAGTTATTTTCTCATTAATTTTCGATACAAGTAATTTTAATTCGATAGCACGATCTGTTTTTTATTAGTCTCAAATTTTTAAGAGGAAAAAAAGCGCTATGCATGAAGTGTAAATGAAATATAAATAAAATTGAACCCACCCTGCAAGAATGTTAGCTTTTAATCGAAACGAAGCGAAGTGTTGTTTGATTTTCATTTGAATATTTTTTCCAAGGGTTATGAACCGTTATCGATCTTCTCTCAAGTAAAAAAATACATATCACACATATGTTAATAAATGTACATTATTTTACTTTCTTGCTTCCGTGACCAGAGTTTGTATAGCAAATGAATGGCAGCAGTTAATCTGATATAACTTTTAAAAATTTTTCTTTAATAACAGAGAGCGTCAAAGAAAGGATATTAAAAGTACTAGCGCTTAAAATTACTTTTTTTCCGTTAGTCACGCTGTTGAATAATTGTACAAGCAAAAAAATGTCCTGCTTTGTGGGTATTATTATACTAGATATGAGGGAGTAACGACTGTTTCGAGTTCGTTCTTTGTTACAGCTTAAAGTCATGCGAGATCAAACGAGATTAAACATTTCCGATCATTTGTATATTTAAACGCGCGTTTATTAATCTGCAAATAAATCGCAGAATTGAGAGAATGGAAACAAATTAACGAGTTAAAAATTTCGATACACTAATGTTGATTCGAAATTTGTATTTGTGGTGTTGAAATTCAATACTTATAATTTTTGTAGCACAAACCCTTATTTTTTATGATCTTTTTCTGATTAAAAAATAATAAAAGTACACAAAAATCTATTACAACGTTCGCTGAGTTAGGCTTCATTAAGGCATTCTCTTTCTCCAGATTTTTTTCGATATCTTTTTTATATTTAAAGCTCTAGGGAATTATAATTGAAGTCGTTCAAGGTATAGATATGACCGGTCACGTAATGGTAAATTGATTCCTGATTCCGGAAAGTTAGTCATAAGCGAGAGAACTTCCCTAAGTTCTTTTCGCTTCTTGCACCTGTTCAAGTATGCATTTTTGAAAATAGAATAACCGAAGAAATAAAGAAAGTTTTTAGATGTTATGTGCAATTGGACTTTCGCGAAACAGTCTTAACAAACTTTTAGAAACTTTTAGAAGTCAATTAAACGCGAATAGCACTCTTCGAGTTTTTCTTTTGCAACTTTTATTCCCAAATTGATGTTTTCAATTTTTATTTTTTTTTATTTTTACGTTTGTTTGATTTCCTTCATACTATGGTTTCTAAAGTATCTCAAGAGATTGTTTTCAAGAAGAAAATCTATCAGAAAGTATAAAAATAATCCGAGATCATTTGCGTAATGTCATCTACTTAAAAACAGCTTAAGCTTTTTCGAGGCAAATATCCATGTATCAACTTCTTTTGATTTCTGTTTTTGAAGATTCTTAGGATGCCTTAATTTTAATTCTTATTTATATGTAATACATAATCTTACATATAATGTGTTGCTTACTTCATATGTAATAACATTAATCTATATTATATTTTCAAGAACCTTTAAAGCTTTTAAGGTAAGAAGGTACATAAAATTGTAATGGATAATATACATAATAGTTTTTGCTCTCTAAAACGTTTTACTGAAAAGAGCTACATTGTATTCATAAGTTATTTAGGATACATAAGCCTTTACGATGACGGGAAGCTTTATTCATTCTAACCGCTATTGTATACCAACTCTAGACTCGTTGATGCATGTACTCGCATGGAAGAAAGTTTTATATACATACATGTAACTAATATAAGTGCAAATAGAGTACAAGTCCCTAGAGAATTGAGTAATGAGTACTATATCTTCTTTAAATTTGATTCTCTGGAAATCAGATATCAGAATTGGATTCTTGTTCATCTTTAAAATTATGTATTTACACTTATCCTTTCTCACTTAACTTTTCTCAATTGAGCTAAAATTCCACAAGTGTCTATAAACTACATTCACTGATGTTTCCTCATGAAACTGAGACCGTTTCTCCTTTTCATACATGCAAAATTACCATTACATTGAACACTTTTATGCTCCACAACTTCGTCTGGTTTATTTCAAGGGAGGAAAATAACGTTAGGAATCGTTTTAAGATAAAGTCAAACGAAGAAAAGAAGATGAGGAACTCATAAAATTCTTTATTGAAGCCATATACATTTTTGAGCGGTTCTACACGAGATCGAGTGGAAAAATTGTCGGCTATTCACTGAAATCAGTTTCTTACTTTGTAAAGAACACTTGGCGTAAGAAAAATGAAAAGAAAAGAGTTAAATGGGCGTTGATTTTAAACTGAAGAGCCTTTAAGTGTACATACTTATACATTGAAAAAAGATCTGTTTTAATAAGTTAAATTCAGATTAAACAATTATGTCTCTTTGTTGCAGATTTTCAAAAACTCGAGCGGGAAGCGCGGATATGTAGGAAACTTCAACATCAAAATATTGGTAAGTGACTTTCTTTTTCAATAATTTATGATTCATTAGTTTTCAAATGAATCGCTTTTTATGATCAATTGGTCCAAGCCCGCCAGAGGAGTTTTATTTTCCCAGTAATCGATATTTCATTTACAACTAAAAATGCAGTGGTCCTGATTGAACAGTCTATGGAGAAGCAAATTGAAATTAATCGCTGTGGGTTGAATCGTATTTACTATCGGCATGGGAATGCCAAATCTGCCGAACCACATTGTTGGAAATAATTTTGAATAGTTAATAAAGCTCATCCATTTAATTAGAAACTCAGATTCTCACAAAAGTTATAGACCTCTCAATCTAAAACAGCGAAGTGTTGTTTTTATTCCAATTTTTAAAGTTTTTTTTTCTTGTTTTTAGTAATATGTTAATTTTCAGCAAGGTGTAAAGCAACCTTGCTGTTATTTATTTTTTTATTTTTTTTTTCACTAAATGTTTCGCCTCTCTACTTTTAGAATTTAACACGAAGGTCGTAAATGACCTTACGGGAAACAAAATGCCATTATTTTAAGTTAAAAGGGTAGACCGTACAGATTTCAAAGAACAAAATGAGAGAAACGAGCTTTTCGTATTTCCTCTTAATAAACGTCGACCGATTTTTTATTTAACTAAATACTCTCCAAAGGTTAAAATATTTAAAACCTTGTTGAAGGTTTCTAATTTATGTATATTAAGGTCGTAAATCAATAAAATTTCACTGTAGGAAGTGACCTGTTTTTCCACCCTAAAACGAAATTTCCGGAATTTGCTGCAAAAGTGCGATTACGTACCTTAGTCAAAAAGAAGAAGGACCCCTTGAAGGGTGGAAACCTTACATTGTGTGTATGTTAGGATCTCATGAAACTAACAAAATTGAAAAATACAAGTAAAAATAATCACGTAAAGTTCAGACTTTACTTTCAGTAAAATATAAACAGTAAAATATGTAAAGTATATCTAGTAAACCATTTAATTTAAGGTTTGTAAAAAGAAATTTAAAAAAACTGCGAACAGCACTGCAGTGCGACGCTCACTGATGAGAAGGGGTTGAAAGCAGCGAAAAAAAAGTAGAGTTACTTTCCGTTGGTAATTGCACCGTCTTTCTTCCTCTGTCAGCGCGGTTCGTATCTATACGCTTTAATTTCCGCGGAGAGAAATTTCATAGTTTTAATAAGAACCACTGAAATTTCTCTAGAGAATATAAAAGAAATATTTCAAAATTTTCCGACTTTAATTTCAACTTTTCTTGAATCTTTAAATTAAATAAAACACAATTATCATCATTAAAAATAAAGATTAACATCTAAAGATTAAATTAATTAAATTGTATGGACCATAATATAAAATATACAAATTTTTCACTATTTTTATGTGTAAGGGAGGGAAATAATCTTTTTTCTGATTTTCACTCTTAAAATCCTTGGTAAGAGTTAGTAGCGCGTACGTGGTGGGAAATCTATCATACTTATGTATCTACTGTGCTCGGTGGAAATGGATTTTCCATTGATACCGTAATCGGTGAACCTTCATAAAAGTGAAGTGGGATAGGTCCTTGAGACTCGCAGTGTAAGCTACGACAAATCGCTCGGAATCGTGACCGAAAGCGATTCCACGTGAAACGTCGAACAAAAGCTTTACAACTCAAGTTGCGTCTTTTAACGTCCACCACGACTTTCATCATAATTTCTGATTGGCCTTTTGTTAAAAATCTTATCTAACATATATAAGATTTCTCTTCTAAAAAGATTCCACATCCACCTCAAGCCGATTTTACGTTAGATTATCTGACTATATCATGAAGTCTTTTTTTTTAAATCTATTTTATACATTTTGGGAATTCAGAGAACTCAATAAAATACAACAGTTGTAAGAAATTATGTCAAATAGTAATTTTTATAACTCAGTTGTTTTTTATGTTTATGAAGCGGGGCTAAAGTTCTTCTTTTTATTCCCTAGGAAGTAAAAAGTAGAATTTTATTCTCGCTCCGTTGAAAAATGACTGAATATCACACATTTAGTATAAAAAGTATCATATGCGCCAGGAAAGTTACGTAATTTAATTCTGTAAGTAATCAAAATTTTTATGGGATTTTACAAATCTTCTTTTGAAATCGGAAAATTTAATTTAGAAGGATTCGGTTCTGAGAGACTTTTAAGGTTTACTGTGACTTGAGAAGATTTTTTATATGATTTCAAGGGATTTTTGAACTATTTCTAAAGGATCCTATTTGGAGTCAGCGAATACCTTTGTATTACGTTCGTGTTTTAATAAATTTAAATAGAAATAGACTCATAATTTTTCTACTATAAAATAACTTTTTTTAAACTGCGCATAGTGTAGTAAAATTATTAGAGATTATTATTAATGAATAATTTTATAAATTGAAGTGCTTATGACTCATATAGTGGCATTAATAAGGGGTAGTGGATACTGGAAGGATTAATTACTTGATGGGGTCTGAACCATCACTTGACTTGTTGATGTTGGAGGATTTATGAAGTCACTCAACGAGGAGAACAGTTTGTAGGAACAGGTGCTGTTTTAGGATCAGACTATTAGACAGCTATAAGTGACTAGAAGACTCATATATTTGACATAAGTGGTTATAACAGAGTTTACGACACCTTGTTTACGAATAACCATGTATTTGCTAGAAATGTGTAGAATTTTATTATTATAAGGTGCCATTGAAGATAAATTTACAGATAGTGTGAATTGAGTACTTAATAGAAGTGTAATTCTATATCGGACTTCAAACAGGGTCATAATTATTTCGTAGGTATTGAAGGTATATGAATTTACCTCCAATTTAGCAAAACATAATCCATTCTAAAACAGAGAATGTTAATTCCACTCTGAATAACTTAATTAGTACAAGCTAAGTACAAGTTCTAGTTTCATTCCATCAACGAAGATCTTAAGACATTAGACAGAGGAGTGAGGTAAATCATAAGTCGTTAAACAGGATAATTAAGCTAGTTTAAAGGGCACTTAATGCAAGACTGTATGTCAAAGAAACTTTTAAGATTTCTGAAATTCAAATCAAGTTCTATACAGTGAAAAAATTCCTAGTTCGGTAACAACACTTGCTACAATTGAATCAGTGAAATTCTACTGATTCTTAGTAACTCTTAGTGATATTTCACTGAATTAAGTTTAGAGAACAGTACAAGATTTCTGTTCAACTATTATTTTCTAAACACGCAACTTCACTTCCTTTTCCGAAGATGCTTCGACCTTTGACCTTTGACTGTTTGTGATAATTGGTTGAACGATCAAAGTTGCAATTTCATGCACGATTCAATACCTCGTCGTTTACTACAATCAAGACGACCGTTAAATGGAAATTCTGCAATAGAGTTGCATTGTTCGAAATGTAATAGGCCATCCCAGTATATATCCAGAATCTCAGAAATTCCAATTTAAAGCCAGACCAGATTTGCTCGTATTGAGGAAATACTTTAAAGGTTGGGCAGTAATTGAAGACTGTGAAATCGAGCTCTCTGCTAATAAAAAGGCAGCTTAGAATGTAGATTTTTCACATTCTGAGTGGTACTCACTAAGAATATCAATATTTAAAAAGGTTCAGCTTAAAAAGAATAAATTCTGCTATCACTATCATTTTCCCAAGTGAAAGATTCGGCAAAAGTTTGTCCTTGACCAGCTGAGATTTCTTGGCAGATTTCGAGCTTGAACACTTGCCAATCGATCTTCCATCCTCGCTTTGCTCCCAGCAAAGAATAAAGCACAAGAAAATTATAAGTAGTGTCCTTGTCGGCAGTCAACTTTTTTATTGTTACGGTTTTTAAGCACTCAAGGACAAATTAATTAGTTAAAGGCTTCTTAACTTAGTTAAGTATTTCTTTTCATCACTTATGATTGTAAAAGCTGATTAATTCAACTAGGAATAAATTATTGACCTGGCTAATTTGGATAATTCATTCACTAATTGCAGCTAGTATCTATTTACTAATTATACACTCTGATGGTTGCCACTAATTTATTGAAGCCATTACCAGATATTCGATTGCATAGGTAATTTCTTTTTTGAATTATTATCTGAATTCAAATATTCTGTATACATATATTGTATAATCTGTATATTGGTCAGGATTTTGGAACTTGAATTGTTTTCTTCGTTGAGTAAATGAGATTGTCGATGAAGAAACCGAGGAAGAAGGGTTTTATGGATTACTTGGCTATATGAGGTTGCCATTGACCAGGACGTTAGATAAATGTCAAATCCAAGAGACAATATAGCTGAAAGCGGGATTTTCGAGAGCCTGTCCATTTGGTCTTCTTGAAATATAGGTGAAGACAAAGGCTGAAATTCAAATCGATACTCGCTATCCAGTATCCAGCAGTATTCCTCCATTCTTCTTGAATTTGCTTTGTTCTTCTCTCTTACCTCAACATGCCTTAACGTTGATCTTATTCAATGCAAAAATAGAAAGAAAACCCCTACGTTGATCTTGAACCTTCTCTGTTTTTCTAAGAAAAAAAATTATTGTTTTTTCTCTCCTTTCTCTTCTAGAACCATTGTTAAAATAACTGACCTTAATTTTTTATTGAAATAACATATATTTTTTTGGTATCTGATAATCGCAAGTTGATTATTTTAATTAGGTATTGGTTCAGAATCAAACATCAAATAGTTGTGTGAACCGATATTTCAGCTCGAAAGATGGATCACGACCACATAATTCGCTCATCCAAGACGTTAATGCATTAGAAACACGTGTTTCACTCGGCATATAGACATGCTGGAAGGATAAGAACATCTAAAACGTCCAACTTTTGATCCATCAATGCCATATACACAGATTCATTCATCTATATCACTTTCAATGTGGAAAAATATCAACCCTTAGTTGCAACACGAGTTGCTTTCATGTACTTGACAATTCGGATACAAATAAAGGAAAAAACGCGAGTTATTTAAAAAGAGATGTGTAAATATTGGTTTGATTCAATAGGCGAATCCAGGATTAAGCAATTTGAGAAATGCTTTGAAAAATGTATTTAGCCACTTCTAGATTGAATTGAGAATTTTTGGGTCCATTCTTTTATTCATCGAGTTGCTCTATCGCTATGTGAGAATCACAGGGGAGAGATAAATTACTCTGGACGCCCTTCAGGCTACGTAATGGCATTCAGGCTCGTGTCTGTTTCAGTCAACAAGTGATATCGATCGTTATGTCTCGGTGCCTTTCAAGCACGCTTGCTACCTTTTAGGATTGACAGTAAAAATGATAATGTTCAATAATGCTTACAGTAGAACCCCCTAAATTCAATAAACTAAGAAATCACTTTCTGGGACACTTAATTACATATAACGTTACAACCAATTTCTTTTAAATGCTCATTACGTTAAAAATGATTTACACGAATCAGATTTTTACTCTACAACCACCGATAATTGGGTATTTTTTCGAAATATTAAATTGAAACTTTCATATGCAAAAGGAGAAATTATTTTAATAAAGCTAAAAGGGAAATTTCACTTCTACCTAATGTCAGTCATTGGATTGCAAAGGGCGTCGATGAGAGGCAATCACGCAAGCTCTCAGTAGGCTTACATCCCTAGAGGGTCGAAAATAGGATTTCAAAGTGTGTTCAGCCGAGACCTGATACGGATTACTTGCTATTACTTCCTTAGTTTTCAGCAAAAGGAAATGCATCGGGCGTTCGCTACATTCCCTAAATTAAAAAGTCATACTTTTATCCCGAATTTCTAAACTTTATTTGATATAAGATATTTACATACTTATATTTATCTAATATATTTTCAATTTTTACTCTTGAGTTTTGCATATCATGGCATGTTTTGAATGTCATGGTATTTCAATTAGTGGGAGTTCTTAAGAAATTACTATTCTCTGGAAATTATATGTCGTTTATATCACCGTTGTAGCGTGCCAAACCTGCCTGATCAATAGAAGCTCGAAGATGGCGGCTTTATACCAGGCAGAAGACGGCTTCTTAATTTATGAGACAATCTCTATTTCAATCCCTCTACTCTCTCTTGAAGTCCCCTCCCCCGCCCCTCTCCCCCTCCAATTCCCTGTAGGATCGTCGACGATGGGGTTGAATCACTTTAAAGTTTGGTTGGCAATATTCTATACTACTTTGCTGAAAGCATGGAAAATGAGAGATGACTCTTTTTATCGAATCTTAAATGATGTATTACTCCCTTACTCAGTTGTAACTTTGTAATATTGAATACATATTATATTCAGCGGAACTAGAAGAGTTTTACGTTAGATTTATCATTAAATTGAACGAATACTAAGTGTATGTTCTTTTAAAACTAGTCAGTTTAAAACTTTTAGCTTATTTGATGCTTTAAATTGTAAATTGAACAAGTTTGAATACTTCTAAAAAACCATTTTCAACCATTTCTTTAGAGATAGTTATATCACAATTTTTTAAAAAAGACAAAGGTTACTTTTACAAGTTAACTTTATAGCCGCTTTGAAAAGTATTTCTTAGATTTATCGATTCCGAAAAGTAATCGAACGAGTTAATTTTTTTATATTACGAAGTGAAAACTTGAGAAGGAAGTTAGCGATCTGGAAAGTTTGTAATGAAATGTCTTCACCTGTAGCCTTTTAAATTGTAGAAGTAGTTCGGCTCCGAACTTGGTTTAATGGTCCTCCAGGACTTCTACCTTTTTCATTTCTGCTCCTTGACGAGCAGTTATAACAAGGATAGCTTTCTTCAGATTTCCATCTCCTTCACAACGAAATCTTTCTCGATCCCTTTCTCAAATGGGTCTTCCCTTATCATCTTTAATCGCAATTTGCCGACGTTTAACGAGCAAATTGCAGCTCTAAATTAAAAGTAATGATGCACCTCACAAGAAAAAATTAAAAGAGTCCTAGGAAATTTAGAGAAAGATGAACTCGTTTGGAAAGATGATATGATAAGGATTAAAGGGTATCCACTTCATAAAAATAAATAAATTTTTGGATTCTAAAATAATTGGAACTCAGGTCAATATTTGTTTCTAATTAAATTTCTTTTTCGCAATTTCAATTCCTTTTTCCTCGAATTCTTTTATACTCCAGCTCTGTATATTTCTGCCTTAATCTCCTTTTCACTTAATTTTTTAAAATTTTATTCCCCTAATATTTAAAACCTTTCTTTCTCTTTGTACCTTTCTCTCCCTACGAATATTTGTTATGTAAAATACTTTGAAATTTTATTCCAGAAGTTTTCTGCCCTTGAGAACCATCAGTGATCTTCCAAGTGTATTTCTTCAGAACAAAATTCAAATGAGGGGAAACTTCTCAATTGAAGCATTTTTCGAAAAGTCTTGTCTTGAATTTCAACTCACGAGAGAAATAATGTATTAGACAAAACTATGGGGAAAAGTAAGATGTGTTGTCTACTCGAAATCTTGAAACATTTCCTTCACATTTTAAGTTTCGATATCCTACAATATAACCCAGTTGACTTAAATATTATTTTTGTTATTAATGTAAAGGAAAAGATACATCCAAATTTTAACTACACTTTCCACCACTTCCTTCCTTAGCTAATTAATTTCAGACTCAGTTATTCAGTAGGAGAGATTTGCTAAGCTCCACTTGATTCTACCTCTCAATGTATAGAGGGAGTTCATTGTTCAGTGATTGATTGTTAGAAGTGTAATCTCTTCTCACACAGAAGTTAATGTGCTCACTCGTGGGATATGTAATTAAGTCAGTAATAGAGAAATGCTTATTAATTTTCTCTGCAATATGTTTCCAATATAAATAGAATATTTAAAGCTCTAAAAAATAGGTAAAGAAAGAAAATTTCTTGTCCTTTCTTAAACTCTAATTGAGTTTAACCCAAAAAGAATTGGTATTTCGTGAATTTCTATGTAATTGGAATTTCTGTGTATAGGTATAAAATTTCTATGGAAATTATTTATATGTAACTTGAAAATACATATGCGAATAATCTCTAACGTGTATATTATTTCTCATATACGTACGCAATATTAATGTCTACTCTAAAGTGGAAAGCCAGTATAATCTGGTTAAGGTTTTAGTGTACGAGAACCATGTTTGACAGGTTGAGGTGTATATTACGTTCCTCTAATAATGTTGGCCCACGGGTGTTCCTAGTGTTGGGTTGGTATCAAGTTATATGACCGCAAACGTCGTAATACGTTACCATTAAATGTGGATATAACAGTAGTTATACTTACATCGTAGATCGAAAGTTTCACCTGTTACAATGAACAAAAGACAAAGGAGATTAAAACTTACTTACAGTTCTAGAGAACCTAATGTTTCAGCCATAAAGGTCTTCCAGTGTCCTTACACGAAGCGTTACTCAGAAAAGTCATCAAACTCGTATTCTCATATTCTTTTTTTACAAAGTGTCTCTATTCTATCTAAACAAAAAATCTCTTTTTAAAAATTTTTTTTTATTGAATAAATAATTGATAAATTTCACCTCAAAATTACAGTTTGTTAATTCTTAGAAATATGAATTATGCTTCTGAGGATTTGAAACTCTGTATATAGGTAAACAATTCAATAATTTTTCACCTGAATCAATTTTTTTATCCTAGAGCTATATGGCTTGTCAATAAATCAAAATTTGCCTTGAGTGTATTGTTATAGCGATACTATAATGATAAAATACAGAATACACCACTGGAATTACACGTTCAATTTAATAGAAACATAATGTCCCTGAGAAAATACGACGTTGTACATTATCGACTAAATAAAACTAATAGGATATTTAGAATTTAGACGATGTTGAGAAAATTAATTGAAGGCAACCAAACAATTGGAAATTGTTGTAAATTTCTAATAATCGAAGAATTGTATCGATCCTATTTGTATAATTTTATTACTTTTCTGTTACAGTGAGATTACACGACAGTATACAAGAAGAAAACTTTCACTACCTCGTCTTTGATTTGTAAGTATAACTATGTATAAAAATATAAATCATTAATTCAGATTGAGGGAATTGAGTGAATACAATGTTATTTTCTATTTTCTTATATAATAATTGCGGTAAATCAATTTTTTTTCAAAAGAAATTTCTTCTGATTAAGATTAAATTGATGTTCGTAGATAGAAGTGTGTAATGAAATAGATTAATACGTCAACGAGAATTTCTCTTATAGGATTTTTTTTCTCTTACAATGAGTAAATGTCGATACTCAGAAAATTACTTTGCGAATTTGATGAACATCAAACGTGTTAGTCGAAACAATGTGGCAACACATCAATCGTAATTAGATTAGTGAAGGCCGAATTGCCAATCGATTCTTTCGTTCTTTTTTTTTTTTTTTTGTCTTCTTTCTCTTTTTTCATTTTGCCCTGACTATCTGGAACATGTGTGCGAATGAGGGAAAAGTGAAAGTGACTGCTATCTATGTAATTACAAATCATCTCCTTTTTATTCGTAATCAAATTTGTTATACAATGGTTATTGTGCGTGACTAATCTAAAAGACCTTCATTGTTAATTATCTTCTAGATATATTTCAAGGCTCGTCCCAGAAACTCATTAATAAATTTAGACACATCGATTTGGAAGTTAAAAATTAAATTTTAATGTCTTTGTCCTTTAGATAGCGGGCTGCTTATAAATTATTAATGAATTTGTCTAATTTATATAAGGATGAAACATTTCAGATGATTTTTAATTGTCATCCAATGTGATATCATTAATTTTCAGAGTTACCGGTGGAGAACTTTTCGAAGACATTGTCGCTCGAGAATTCTACAGTGAAGCAGATGCGTCGCATTGCATCCAACAAATCCTGGAAAGTGTTCACCACTGCCATCACAATGGAGTAGTGCACAGGGATCTTAAGGTCAGTAAATAAAATATTACTTTTAAATTCTCAGTCTGAATAGATTTTTTACACAATTTAATAAAACTATCATTAAATACCATCAAAAGTAAGCATACAGAAAAATATATATTTCTTCGCATTTTCAGCCCGAAAATTTGCTTCTCGCTAGTAAAGCAAAGGGCGCGGCTGTGAAATTAGCGGATTTTGGACTTGCAATAGAAGTTCAAGGTGACGCACAGGCATGGTATGGTAGGTATATTTTTTTGTCCCATCAGCACAGTAGATAAAGTTTTAAAATTAAAAGAAAAGTATATAATTCTTTATTTTTTTGATTACAGGTTTTGCTGGAACGCCCGGTTATCTCAGTCCAGAGGTTCTCAAAAAAGAGCCTTATGGAAAACCAGTAGATATTTGGGCATGTGGCGTAATCCTTTATATTCTATTGGTCGGTTATCCTCCATTTTGGGACGAAGACCAGCATCGATTATATGCCCAGATCAAGTCAGGATCATATGATGTAAGGATCATGTGATTAACATAACTAATCGAATTTTGAATTATAATCCGTTTTACAATTTGAAACTGAAGTTTTGAAGTAAGGAACAGGTTTAAAAACAGGTTGTTTTACTCTAGTTATTAAAGGAATTATTTTATTCAACTTGGGAATAGATTTTTGAACTATTTGTATTCATTTGTAGTACCCCACACCAGAATGGGACACCGTCACACCTGAAGCAAAGAACCTCATCAATCAAATGCTTACAGTGAACCCCAGCAAAAGAATCACTGCTAGTGAGGCCCTCAAGCACCCATGGATCTGCGTACGTGTTCCACATTGTTCTTTCAATTTTCTATCTCACGTACTGCACATGTTTCTCCTCTAACGATTCTCTTATTTCTTGTATTGCAGCAACGAGAACGTGTTGCATCCGTCGTACACAGACAAGAGACTGTGGATTGCTTGAAGAAATTTAATGCGAGGCGCAAACTAAAGGTAAACACTTTGTTATTTATCTGACTTGACTTTAATTTAATTATTTTATTTGAAACTTGTGTAGATAAATTAATTTTCAACAAATTGTTTCTTCTAAAATTTACTTCATAGATGTTTTTGAGCGGTGCTAGGCAATTTTCAAAGAAGTTTTAAAAAACTGAAAAATTGTGAATGGTTGTTGAAGTTGACATTGTAGATTATTAAACAAAATTTATAAACTTTTCCTTCTCAAGTTTGAAGTAAATCTTTTGTAGTCTCTAACTTCTTCAAAATACATGTATTATTTATCGCGTCGTGAATAGATTTAATTTGCATCCATATTGTGCAGCCGACCGTGAACCCTTGCCTCTCAGACTTTTTTATTCTGTCTCATATTAATCTTAAATAAGCTCTCTTCTCAAGAAAAAAAAAAAATATCTTGCTACACGATAAAGGTAAATTATATCATGGACCGCTTTCCTGGGATAAAAGCTTGTCTTTAGCATTTTCAATATTTAAAAATTTTTATGCACCCCAGCTCTTTCATTTCTAAGCCATGATCCTTTTATTTTAGACAAAGGTAGAGTAGAAAATTAGAATGGATTTAATAATGGAATAATTAATAATAATGAGTATTTAATTGATTAATGGATTAATAAAAGGGTTTATTTTCAACTTGAAAACAAGCTTTAAGTAGTAATTTTACGTGAATCTAAAAGTAGACTTGAAATCGATTTTTTCCTCGGGAAAAATTTCTGTTGCATTATATGGTTCCGTAAAGGAAATAATTGAGAAAAGTTGATGAGAAATGTTGACAAGTCATTAAATTTCAAAAATGATTGAAAATTCCTCTGAAGGGTTTATTTAATGGTATTGATAGATATATATAAATAGTCTGATGGTGGTTTTTTTCATGAAATTTATTGCTCACTTATACTATAAGAGACGGCCCTGTCACGATGTTGAAATGATAATGCCAGTCGTTAGTTTGCTTCGGATTCTTTCAGTAGTGACATGACCGAGAAAAGAAACTGACGCGTTTAAAGATCGTGATCGCTCCTGTGCTTTTAATAAATTTATTGTTTATCTCTTTAATATTATTGTCACCTTTTTCATTCAAAAAATAAATTAATCACATTTTTATTGTTTTCTTCAAAAATTTGAGACATTTTTCTAATTAAATTTGTAAAAAATTAAGTGGATTATTATCAGTTTTCCAAAAAAACATACTGTCTATTCTTTTATTTTTCTAGAAAGAATGCAACTTGTTTATATTTAAATCGAAATTTACAATATTGTATAAAAAAAATTTCCTCTGAGTTCTGGGAGCAAAAAATTTCAAGTTGAAAATTAAAAACTGCAGGAGGAAATGAAAAAAGCATAAAAAGTTTATGTAGCCTGTGGTTACATTCCTTTTATGTGCTTTGAGTAAACCAAAATGCAAGACCAAGAAAGTGCTTGTGACGCGCGTGAAATGAAAAACGTCAGAGTTTCAAATTGATTTTCCTGCACTGAAAACTCCTCTACATTCTTTGTCAATATCGACATGAGGGCACTGAAAAACAAATTCTTCTTATGCAAACAGAAGGAGGTTCCGATTTCTGAGGTTAATACAAAAACAGTTTCGAAAATTATATTTAAACAAATTTATTTAAATTTTAGGTTCTACATACAATTTTGTAAGGATTTTTACTGATCGGTTATAAATGTTTTTGTCAACAGGGCGCTATTTTAACAACGATGCTGGCAACTCGGAACTTTTCCAGTAAGTATGATGCACATGGTAAGTACCTCCGGCCCTCTTCAGCGCTTCATGGACTACGACAGACTGTTCTTACCTTTTCTTTATTTTTGTAACCACAACGTTCCTATCAACACACCCATCCTTTCCATACATGCATCACCATAGATTGCAGAAAATCTATCACCACTCTTCGCGCCACTCTCTTTATGGCGAGCCATAAAATTGACCGTGCTCTTTTAGCTGCAGTTCCACATACCGTCACTATTGGCTATTAAAAATAAAAATATTTATTAAAAACTCAGATGCAAAAACAAGAAACTAACAGGCAAAGATTGATTCATTTTTTTCTTAAGCAAGATCTATCTTCTGAATGGAATTTTTTTTGGTAAGAATAAAATTTTGAATTTTGATCTTGAAGCATCTAGCGGTTCTCGTTATAACCTTTTTTTTTATCTAAACAAAGAGCGAGAGAGAGAGTGGCTCGTAAAAGCGAGGCTGAATTGAAGCAAAAAATACTTTGATCATTTGATTAATTGTGAAATATTAATTTAATTTATATTTCATATTTATTCAAGAAAATATTATTAATTCATCCTCGCTCAACTCGCCAGATATGGTATGCGCATTTTATATTATAATATGTTCATCCCATCATGTACATACTTATATTAAATGCACTTGGCTCGCACCTCATATATTGCAAGGACCATTGCACGTTGCCCAGAAAAATCCTTCATCTTTTTCAAGTCCGAAAAAGGATTTTAATTTTAAATGAAAACGATCGAAAATTTTAAATATATATTCATTCAATCCGAAAAATTTTGATTTCTGGGTAACGCGATTCGTAACAGTGGACTCAAGCAGTTATACCATCGGCTTCAACTTGTCATTCGATCATCGTTTCACCCAAAGATAAATAAAAAACGAAAATATATTTCTAAAAATTTAACAATTTATCAGAATAAATTAGCATTGAGATTTATTCAAATAAATTGACATTTGTTTGAAATAAATTTGACCATAGGTATTTTTTCGACTGAGGAACGCAGTAATGATTTCTATAAAATTATTTTCATGAAAAAAAAGACTATTATTATGAATTATAAATGTGTGGTTTCCATTATTCAATTGGAGGTTCTAATATCACTAAATTCTTAAACAACGGATGAACATTAAATCGAAAGCAATTTCAATTGTAATCTCGGTTCATAATAGATTTTCCTAATGGAATTTGAGGTTTCCGAATTAGAATTTTAAGGTCCATATACCATAAATAGAAACTATTCGTTACCTCATTTCGTGATTTTATATGAACCCATTACACAGAAAACCATTTTATTTACTTCAACAATGTATTTCAACTTACTTCGTAATTTCCAAATTTTATGGGATAAATAGAAATTCTTTTACATATTTTTCTTGTAATAATATTGAGTTTTTTAATATTATCAATATTACAAATCATTTGTAATGAACCTTTTCAAAATTGACTGTCACATGTCTATAAAGACCTTTGTGATAAAGACGTACGAAAAATTCACGTCTTAAAAAGCAACCCACAACTGTTTTGGTCCACTGACGAAGACTGTGAATGATACGTGTTTGGTATTGCTGAAAACTGTATGCCTTTTCTGCGACGACACATTTGTTGAATTGAAAAAAAAAAACATTGTTCAGTCCTGTTATTTCTCTTTGAAGTGACGAATGAGCACTCTTCTGTACAACATTGTATGAAACTTTGTACTGTACAAAATGACTGCGTGCACATTCCTTTTGGAATGAAAAATCCCCCACGTTATATTGTGTACGTTATAACAAGTCCTTGGACAATGTGAGACGTTTTGTTTCCCTTTTTCTTACTTGTATAGTCAAGTAGGTCTGCATTATGCAACTATACATATATATACATATATATATATATATGCATACACATGTGTGTTCATTAGTGAGTGTTAGTTCTGTAAACCCTCACCACGCCCCCGGCCATTACACCAATACCACAGCACGTCTTAATTAATCGAAAATTAAAAAATAATTTCATAAAAATACCAAATTTGATTGCGTAGCTCAAACCGTAGGTATGATGATCGAAATTTCAAATGAATCGATTAATATCCTAACATAAAAAGCTGTTGGCTCAATTAAATCTTCTTGATTAAAAAATAATTTGTTTAACCGCAGAAAAAAATTCGCAGACTAAAATTCCTCGTTTCGTTTTGCATTAGTGCCATTTTTTAAAATGATTGTATTCTATATTGATGAAAGATAATATTCCGAAACAGCTCAACGTAAATTACGTGATCATGTGAATTAAAAATTGCCAATTTTTTATTCAAGAACTCGTATCCTAGATATATCACTTTGAAAGAAATTCCATCAATCTCATATTATTGAATTGACCTTTACTTCAATGGCAGCAACTCGTAATTATTTTCCAAACATATTCAGAAAAGTTACTTTAATCTATCAAGTAATAAATCATATAGAATTTAATTTGAAAAGTTATCAGAAATAAAGTATGTACTTATGTGAAGACTTTTACAAAGCTGAATAATGGATTTGCTTTTCTTGAGCCGCATTCTTGTTGCTGAAAATAAAAATCAATTTGAGACTAATATATTTTTTCTGGGTGCACATGCACTCATAACGTAAGAGTCTTCTAGTGGATTACTTTGGCGTTGGTTGGAAAATTGCATGAAACTCAGTATTAAATTCCCCCCGGGCATCAACCCTGTCACCCTTTGAATTTTGTGCCACGAGATTTTCCACGACTACTGAAAAACACGAACGTGGCCTAGAAAACTTACTTTCAAATAGTTTCTGAATTACGTCATTCTCTCCAAGTCAACCCTTGATGACATAAATGAATTAGAAATAATCCAGAGAATTGTTTTTAAAGTCGTTCATTATTTTTCCATTAAGTTTGAAAATGCATTGATGTCATATATTTCTCTTACAATATTTTTAAAAGTTATATAATATCAAAATTCTGTGGGAATTGATGATTTTTAAAAACTTTTTTAGCAAACTTTTCAGTCGTTTATTATTTATTTGCGAGACTAGTTTGCTCACACCGTAGGGTTAATTGTTTTGTAGGACTAGGCAATAATTAACTTCGTTAGCGTCATGCTCTTCTGAACTTTGCCTCTAATTAATTTAATTTGCCAGTCTTAATACGGTCTCCTGAGTCGAAATTCACTGAAAACTCGTTGAAATTAACGAGAATCTTACACTTGAAATGAAAGTGCTTTTTTATTAAAACAATTTAAAGGACATTGGATAAACGCTGATAGCCTCTAAGTTCTAGGAAACGTAGAAAATACTTTCCTCAAAAAACGTCTCTTCCTAGAATTTGGAAGCTATCAGCTTACCTAACAATTTTTTATTGATAATTAGGCTTCTGTCTCAATTATTTCTACGTTTCTCTGTCGAAAATTTATATTCTTTCTAAAAAAAATCCTCTCTAAAAAATGTGGTGTAACAAATGATTCGAAAATCTTTAAAATATTGTTGATACAAACCTGATTGGCTTTTGAATGACTTGAGGTTGTAAGAAGGAAAACAAAATTATTCTGCGTGTATTGCGCGTGTTGGTTTTCTAGTGTAGATATATTTAATGTGCATTGGGCGAACATAATTATAATGAATCGCAATCCAGGTCTGATTGGCTTCATTTCTTTCGAAATTTCACTTTTCATATTTCGCCTCCTTTCCTTCGAGTTGTCGACTCACATTCGCTAACTTTTTGTTGTAAATAACATTTACTTCGCGTCAAAGTGTCACTTGTGGTTAATAGTTACTAAGAAATTTGTTCATATTTAAAACACTTTCTCCATTTGTAAATAAATAATTCAATTCTCTCTGATTATCAAAGTTTGCGAAATAAACATATTGTTGATTTCTTGATATTTTTTCCAGTTACATATTGTGAAATGAAATAAGAAAAAATTTGTTTGAAACTTAAAATAGACTTTTTTGTCTTCTTTACTAAAAATAATTTTTACCTATGAAATTGCAAGCGAATTAATGAAAGAATAGTGAAAAGTTCTTTTCATCCACTTCTGGATTTTAAGGATGTGAGTGACAACTCAACACTTTTCAGGGACAGTTTCCAAAGTTTCTTCTGAAACTTCTGCGCGAAGCGGGTCGAAGGTGCTACGCAATTTACCTTTTTGGATTTAAAAATATTTACCTAAATTTATGAACATGTCAATATAAAATAGATACAAAACTTTAAAACACTTGACACGATGTATAAACTGCACACGAGTCCTGCAAGTTCACTTTGTTACAAAATAGCAAACAAATGGATCACATCAGGCTGCATTCTTCCATATAAAAATCATTTTTGAATTTTCTTAAATTCGTAATTTCATTTTGAGTCCTTTTTTCTGATTCGAATCTTCTGCTTGAAAAAAATGTTATACATTCAGTACCGGGTCAAAATTTATCATATTTTTAAGTAAATTCCTATTGCTCACTTAAAATTGTCGAGAATTAAGTCTGAGTACCAATTTAAAAAAAAGAATTTTAAGAATTGAAGACGATTTGTTAATAATATTTTACACTTCCTAAAAAAATTTAATATTTTTAGAAAGATTTATTATTCCCGTAAAAGTCTGTCTCAAATCTTAAAATTTTTTTTGGTGAAATTAAATTTTTGCATCAAGCACGCTTTTCCATTTTCACTACTTAGTCATATAGAGAAACGAAATTTTTAGTTTTAGAGAATTTTCCAGTTTTAGAATGTTAATATTTTGTAGTTTAGAGATTGTAAATATTATGCTTCATCAATGAATAATATAATACTCTAACATTCATCACATTTCTTCTAAAAGCTAAATATTTCGACTTCTGTAAATATTCCTTAAATCATGTATTTGCACATACATTTTTCATCCTGTGCAAATATTTTTCAATTTTCATGCATCGTGATTTTCATGTTTCGAGTGCAAGTAGATTTACACTAGTAAAACTCCATTTCCTTTTATTTTAAATCTTGAAAATATTAAAGAAGAATATAATTAAAATAATATAATTTGTATTGATCTGTTGCATGTGTTGCACAAACATTATAAAAATACTTCAATAATTTTACATAAGGATTATTTCTTTTATCCGTTTAGTACAACTTTTTCAAAATTAAATCTTTTTTATTTAAAAATAATTCCTTCATTTTTGTCATAACATTTGTTCGTGCATTCTTAATTCTTTAAATCAATTATAAAAAAAACGCCAGTGATGCAAATCCAGAATGTTTTAAAAAAGACCTAAAATATTTTATAATTGATATGAGAATTAAGATATGATATGTGTGAAGGACATTCCATCATCGCGATCATAATTCCATCGCTCAGTCGACACGAAACCAAAACACAACACAATAATAATTAGTCACTTTGATGGAAAGACAAAATAAGCTCGGAGTATTGTAACCATTAGTTCTAGCGGTAAAAGCGACGTTAACGAGATTTCTGTGTGTTTTGTTTCCTTGACATCCATTACCACCCGCGAACTTAATCGCGATGGTACGATCAACCATTCCGCAATTGACCAATGACCATGCACCCAATTGAAAATCTCGTTGACCCACGCTGTGATCCAAAGAAAGTGGTAAGACGTGTTACCATTTTTGTGTGTTTTATTGAATACATCGTTCCTCGTCTTTATATTGTTTTCTCCCAGCCTTATTAGTTCCCTACCCCTCGAGAAAAATAATTTAAAAACTTTGATTTCTATGAGAAAAATTGTAATTAAACAAACTGAAGATTTTCGGAAGAAAAATTCTCGAGGGGATGGTGGAAATGAAAATAATGCTTTTTATAATAATAAGACTTTGATGTTCTTCCCTTCTCAATTGTTTTGCTTCGCGTTTGCAACCCCTCGAATGTCTAAAATTATTTTAAGAGATACAGAATTACGTATTAATCTTGAATTATACATTTTAATATTCACGTAGTTCTTTGTCCTTTTTTGAATTTTACTAGAATTATTATAATTAGTATTTGTTATTAGATAATTGTTTGTCTAACTATACTGATATTTTCAATAACTTACGCATTTACTATACGTATATTCTATTTACTGAATGTTAACGGATGTTTTATGCTATATCCTACTGCCATTGCATGAAAGTAAGTAATTTGAATAATATTCGAAGGTTTTTCCAGTTTTTTAAATAACGTCTCTCTCTTCTATATCTAATATTTCAAGAAATATATGAATTATTCATGTCAATTCAATTCTAAACTAAATATAAGAATCAAGCACTGCTTGCAAATATTAATATGAGTGCAAGTGCATGTTGAATTATTGTTGAACACTAACACAATGCATTTCCTCCTCTTTTCTTTCTTCTCTCTCTATTTCTCTCTTTCTAAATATTATATTCCTGCTGAAACTGATACTTTCCCAGTAGCCCTTGAAGTACTCTAATTTCTGAATTGTATAAACCCGACTCCATTTTCCCATAAACCTAGAAGAGTCGAGGCCGGGAAAGAAGTCAAAGTTCAAGGTTTCAGCTCGGCTTGCTGTTTTTTAATTAACTGAATTAACTGCACTCTTCTGTCGACTTTTTTATGACTTTTTTCCTCTACTGAAACTCAATATATAATTATAATTCGTGCATAATCGATCCATTCATACAAAAGACAAAATACAATACATATATGTACATACATATACCTAGACGTACTCCATTACTCATTTTCATTTATATTTTATGACTCTCTCCAATTACTCTGAGTTTTTTTTTTGTTTATTCATGACAAATTCGATTTACACGACATCAAGAGAAAAACACGACATCTGGACAAAAACACGACATCTGGACAAAAACACGACGTCTAGACTAAAACACGACATTTAGGTCAATTACGATCTGTGAGACTCGCCTTTTAATTTGATTTTTTCTATATCTTATACTCTCTTTTATATATCTAATTAAATGTTCTTAAATATAATTATCAATGACTTTGATTATTATAAACTGAAAATGACAATTATCCTGGCTTGGGTTTCACGAATCAGTAATTAGAACGCTGGTAAACACACGGAAATGGATCCGTCCGACCAAACACGGATTAATACTACTGTGGTTAGTAGTACGACCATTTCTTTGTGTTCGAATCGATATTACGTGTACATAAAATATGATTCCATTGTGTACATTATACAAGTCACTAATGTCTTTCCTATAATTATAAGTAAATTTCATCTACAAAAAATAAAAACATAGGCAAGAACATAGTTTGTTTTAAATTAATCTGATCTTTAACTTTATAAATATCATAGAGATGTTTATTCTTGTTATGTGACTTGTGTATACAATGAAAACAAATTCTACTATAAATCTTCACACTTTTGTACAAAACACAATACACAATTTTATCTGTATTTCTTACATTTATGAGAAAGAGAGAAATGCTCGATAAATTTTTAAAAAGTTTTCTTATTTTTATCAATTTGCTGAAAATATATTTTTTTTTCGTGCCAATTTTTCAACTTGACAATTTATCGTGCATTTTTTTCGAGCAAGAACTAATTATCATCTGAGTAACTTCGTTGGTTTCCGAATTTCTGTCAATCTAAAAAAAATTCACAGTTGCAATAAATAAAAATTTATTGACTCTCCGTTAGAAAAAATTGTATACATAATTTCTGATTACTGTTTTTGTTTGTAGGAAATTTGCAAAAAGCGTTTTTGAAAACCAACGATGTTTACAATATAGATGCATTTCAGAGTGTTTTACAAAGTGTCATTCGTATCATTTTGTGTACAATTAATGTATACTTATCGTTTATATGTCATTCTCGGCTGAAAATGCTGAGAGTTCTTTTGCCTATTTACTAAGACGTTTTGCATACTTCAGGTCGGAGTATCATCACAAAGAAGGGTGACGGCTCTCAAGTCAAGGAGTCCACCGATAGCAGTACGACGCTCGAAGATGATGACGTAAAAGGTAGGAAATATATTTTTTTTAATCTCCCTTGTATGCTTTTTTGTATCCGAAATTCCAAAATGCCTTTTACGTTACCTGCGTTTTATCTCTGAAAGTAAGACGCGCCTTTTTTTTATACATAATTCGTGGAAAAATTGGGTGAATTTATGTAGACAAAAATAGTATGGTAACAAAATGGGGAAGTCTTTTTAGTACCATAAAGTATGTTTCATATTCTACAGAAGAAATTGAAGGAATCAGTATATAAATTAAATTTGGATGCGAGACTTATTGGAATAGATAAATATCTATTTAAATGTAGTAATCTTCTCTGTCATGTGTATCTAAAACAACCTCTCATTTCGAGTAGACCGTTCTTCTTAAATATGTCCTCTTAGAGTAACTGAACTTTCTTTCTTAGAAACTCGACTTCCGACTTGAATTATTGTTCCATCCTCTCTTCTATGATAGATTATCCCCACCCTTATCACTCTTATTGCTAGAATATTAGTTTTCTAACATACTCTTTAAATAATAAATAGTCTACATGAACTAAGAGAGAATTAAAATCTATACGATACATGTTATAAAGAGTTTTTGCAAAGCTAACTTGCTGCGAGGAACAGACATTAATTATCCAAACAACGGTTTTTGGAAAATAATGTTCGTTTCTCTAAGCTTACCGAAAGGGGTCATAATTTTTTAGAGGCGAAACTCTCGTCTCTACATTTATTTCTTTAAAAAACAATCTAAAAATTGGAGAGACTATTTTACTATTTTCGTTTGTAAAAGCCCAAATTTTAAAGTTTAATTTTAGATGATAATTTATTTTCTCTAAGATATGGCTAAAACGTAAAATAGTAAACCTTTTTCCACATTTTTTATGAGACTTTTCTTCATTTGGAGTATGTAATTATATTAGTACCAATTGAAAGCTTCTGTTGTTGCGTGTTGAACTCGTTTCCAGTAGATTAATTTGACGAACTACACACCACTTACGTTTTAAGACTTATTGAAACATCTAAGACCACAGTAAATCTTTTAACACTCTCATCAGTGCACGCCCACATATCTACACACTTACTTGCACTCTGCATACTCAACAAGCACAAAAAATCTCTTTACTAGTTGCCGTTTTCGAAAATTAGTTCAAACAAAGCGAGGAAATACGATAATATCAAACTTAGATTTTGATCAATTGCTTCCTCTCAAAGGAAAGCTGTTTGAATTTATCATTTAAATCAGAAGCAAACACAAAATAATTGTATTTGCTGTAGTGTACTATTTTTATACAAATTGTGAAAATAGAAAAACTCCTTAAAGCCGTTTAATTTATATAAAAAGTTATTTATAATATATTTGATGACATATATTGACAATCATATCATATATTGTCACAACGCAGACAACAATTCTCACAACCGAGTGGCGGACCCAGAACGGTTGAAGCCTTTTTTTTTATGTGAAACGTAATTAGAAAAATGAAAGGAATTTTGGAATCTTGGGGCTGTTAAAATTGTGGGTCCGTCGCTGCGTAAATCTGAGCGTAAAGTAGAGCAGCTGCGAGTAAAAGTAATTATCGCCGGTGTTTGTACTCCGATGCTCACAAATCCATAACACGTAGATGGCATTAAATTATGTCGAAGTGCGCATGTACTAAAGAAATAAGTGTGCGAGGACAAATAATAATGAAATTATTATTGGACTTCGTCGCTGAATACTGTGCACATCGATATCTTCAACTCGCACAACTTCACACTGATTTGATGTGTCCCCTTTATTATAATATCACAAAAAAGGGCCAATTACTAGTCACAGTATTTTTTTATATAAAGTATATTTTTCAGAACTTCCGTTTCAAAAAGTTCACTTTCTATGATTTTCTTCATTTTATTTTTGAAAATTTGATGATCATGTTGACTAGTTCTTGGTGTCATACTGTTTAAAATGTGGTTTTATTTCTTTTATTTTGTCTAATGTCAACATTATTAAAGAAGACACCATGATAAGGTTTCCCTCAGATTGAATATGATACAAAACTAAAGAAGCTTAAAAATACCACCAAATCTTCAATCCTTTGATCACAAACTTGAACAAAAATCTATCGCCTTTTTGTCGAAAGTGAGACCGTGAATAGCTATCGACCACCACTTTTAGCAATCGGAAGTAATAATTTTCTTCTTTACTATTCTCTATCTCCCACTCATCATCGCTGTCAATCACGTAGCATTTTTTCATTTCGATTACACATCGAACTAGCAAATACGATAAAGATAGAAGTAGCACAGATTTAAAAGATAAAAAACATTGTATGTGTATGATAATTTCAGAAAAGCAATCGACTAGGATTCGCAAGTAGCACGAGCGTCGAATTCACCATTGTCAAATTAACGTCGACTATTACGTAATTCTTTGTTACAAATTAGATTTGTCACAATTTCAAATTGTAGGAAATAAAAGCACTTTGTTTCGAAAAATAGAAAAAATGCCCTTTTTAGTCGATCTTTGAGCTCTTCTGGATGATCCGAACAAGAAGTTAGCAAGGTTTGATTTAATAATCTTGTTACTACTAGTCTGTATACAATGATTTTCATATTAGACTAGCATTTGTATTTTTTCCTATTTTTTCATTTATATTCAATGTTACCTCTCTCATCACTTTTTTTGCTTCTATTGTCACCCCTTGCTCACGATATTCACTCTGATAGTTTTTCTTCACATTTATCTCTTTATCATCTTCCTATCACTTCACTCTGTTTTTATTTCTTTGATAGAAACTTTCGAATTTAAAGAAAAATTAGAATATTGAAATTTAAATGTCGAAAGATTCGGTTACCAATCTGCAAGCTTAGGTGCTATTTTCTAGTCACTTATTTCTTATTTTGCTGTTTTTATCACTTTTTTCACTTTTTATTGAATGCCTTCGATGTGCTCCCGATCGTCCGCTATCGAAGTACGCTAGCGATTATGAAAAAGGCAATAAATGTTTACAAAAACAATTTTTCCCAGACATTTAAAAGCATTTAATTTTTGTAATATCTAATTTCCTATTAAATATAGTCGAGTTCAATTTCAATTTTTAAAGTCTATTTAATTTAGTCTTTTAAATTCTAAATAAGCGAAAAAGATAAAAATATAATTAAAATTTTATGAAGGTAGGAAATGTGTTTTGACAGTTATAATTTGGAGACCGTAATTTGCAATTCGTAAATCTTAAAAATTCCAATGAAATTAGCATTTAGTGCCCGCTTCAGTAACGTCAACCAAGCATTAATGTTAGCGATAGTTCGTGCGTTGTATAGTTGTGTACCAAATACACTTTATGCATAGTAACGAGTTTCAAGTCAAAAACAAACGGAAGGGGCATAAATATGCCTCTAACCACCAAGGAAAAACAGACCGGAAATTCGGTCGAGGAGCTACGTCTGCAATCTCACTTATTGACTACTTTTTTAACTCAATTACATTTTTACATTTACTTCTACAATGAGAGAATAGGATTATAAATTGACACAGAAAATAGTTAAGTAAAAAGAAGCTAAAACCTATACTATTAATATAATATTATAATCTAAGAATAGTGCTGGTTATTTGAGCTTAAAATTAAAATATTTAAATTTCCCGCCACAATAATACCAACAATGTGATTTTAATTTTTTTTCAAAAACATAAAAAAAGAATTATTAATCCAATTCTCTCTGAAAATTATTTTTCATCTCTCTCCAGTGACTGTTTTTCTTTCTTAAGACAATTTCAATTTCATCTATTAATGCATAAACAATCTATATTATTTATGCTGCTTCCTCCTCCTATTTGACGTCTTTTAACAACAAAAATAGACAATTCTTTTTGTGGTTCTTAAATAATATAATACAGTTAATATATCTTCCAAGATATGATTATTTTTTTAAACACGTCAAATAGGATAGAAGTATTCGAAATGATATATTTAAATTCAGATAGCGTGAATAATTAAAAAAACTACACTGTTTTTCTGCACAAGAACGTCTCTCTCTTTCTCTTTAAACCCATTGATCTCACTTTGATCGAGGAACAATGGCACTTTGTATTGGTGTCAGGAGAAAATGCGAAAAATGGTTTGCGAAAGCCTTTTTATTTTACCTCAGAGGAATGAACGATTCTAGATACGTTATTATACCCATATATCAAATTCCTCGACACGCCCCACTACCCAGGGTATATTCTTGTCCGTCACTATTTTGCCATTGTCACAACGTACGCATAGTCTGGTGTTATGGATTTATGAACACCATTCTGTTTTTGGTTCTGTGAATGTCATATGTCTTTGTCGACTCTTACTTGTCTCACCAATCACACTCTCACTTTCTGCACGAATTTCACAATTTACCCACCATATATTTGAAATACAAAAGAATTTTCTATGAAAGATATTTTTTGGATGATTTGTAGCAAGATCAGAGATCTTTTCTTCTTTCTTTTCTCATAATTTACTGTATCTTATCTTCAGAATTTGTATTCTTTTCGCAAAAAAAAGGATATAAATCTTGTAGTTTAAATTTCCTGCCAAAGTCATACCAACATCTTTCTAAGGGTAGCTTTCTGATTTCGATATAATTAGGGCACGTAATTTAAATTACTAAATTTTCTTTTCTCGTTTTAAAAGTTGTATAATTCTTTTGAGTAAATGACATAAATTTAAAAATAAGAAATAAGCTAAGGAAAGTGTATTAAACTTACAAAGAAGGAAGAAGGAAAGTAAAGAAAGGGTTACACTCTAAGTAAAATAAAAAAGAGGAAGAAAAAAGTTTTCTTGTTTTAACAAGATCTGGAATTAGAACCATTTTTAAATATTAAGAAACCTATTATAACTTGTGTTTAAGTTTAAAAAAATGAATTAAAAGGTCAGACATATTTCTTTTAAAGTTCAAGTTTTTTAAGGGCAGGAAAGCAGAGCTTTATACCGTATTTATTGTTTCATTTTATTTTTATTTTTTTTATTGCTTCTTTGTTGAGACAGAACCAGTTGATAGACAGGAAGATTTTGAAATCAATTTCTGCATTTTGTGACCGAGAAAAATAGAGAACTGTATTTCAAATACACGTATATCAAAAGCATTTCCAATATTCCTCAACCATGTTTGTGATATTTCTGCCTTCTCTTTTTCTTTCTTCCTTTCTTCCCCTTCTTCGATAATAAATTAAAGATCCATAGTTTTTAGCGCACGCGTTCTGCTTTTTGCATGTTCATCGTCATTCTGCGGATAAATTTCGGGTAAAAGTTTCTATGAAATTAATTAAGCTTGAACATATATGAAAAGGAATGAGAGAGAATTATCTTCTCCTATATTTGATATTGAAACTTCTTCGCCAAAATGATTATTATTTAATAATTAATGAGAAGATACCTTTCCATAAAATCAATCGAAAAATGTCATTTTTACCTGAATTTATTGAAAGCACGTGCTAGCTTGCACTTGCACTGCACGTAAATAGAAAATGCATGAGTCGAAACTTCTAAAAGACTCTTCCATTGACATTACACAAGAAAATGACTGGTTCTTCGTCAAAAAAAGTAAAGCAATTTCTAGAATACTGACCAAAATAGGGAAAGGTGAGGGGAAATGAAATTTATTGGAGGGCGCGTGCAAACGCTATATTGAATGGTAAAGAGACTGTCTGAAAAGGAGGTCTGTACATAAAAATCCTATTTGCAATTGTCCATAATTTATATTTACGAGTCGGGAATTAAATGAGTGAAAAAAAAACAGATATAAAATTGTATAAACTAGACTAGTACCTTCTTTGAATTTCACTCTAAAGAGATGGAATAATAAAAAAATTCCCAACTTGATAGTAAATTGAATTGCGATGTTGAAAGGGGTCATTTTCCGGGTATATTGAAAATGTGCTCCTTTGGTAACTTTAGAAAAGTGTTTTTCTCCGACAAGACGTTTGAGCTCGAAGAAATAATAAACGCAGATATAAAATTCATTGTTCAAATTTCCGACCTCCTTTTCACGCGACAGAAGTGTGATATAGAGCTTTTCTCTAACATATTCTTGTACATATTGTACATGAACAATATAAATAATATACTCAGGGGTGCATAATGCATTGTATATAAGATATATGTATATAGCGTATACATGCCTACTAGTGTTGTCTACACATATATATTTTTTAATATAGAGATATAGACGATAGGCAAACGTATAGGATGTCGTTTATCTGTACGTGATGTATATGTGTATATGTTGTACAGAGGATAAGAAGGGCGGCGTCGACCGGAGCAGCACGGTCATTGCCAAAGAACCCGAAGGTAACTTCATTAAAAAAAATTCGATGTTTTTTATTACAACATCCTACTTAGATTTAACATATAGTTACATAACGTCGTTTGGCTCCTTTGTCAATCGAGTTTTCGTCTTTTTTTGCATATCTTTCCAGCAAAGCATCGTTGAAACATTGATTAAAAGAAAAAATCATATTACAAAAACTCTGTACCCCATTTACATGAAAAAATAATCATATGGAAATCCCAAAGTATAAAATCTCAAATAATAAAGAAAAGTGTTTCAGCGTTCGCTGTTGAGCTTTTTTAAAACGTTTGTTTTCTTTATTGCTGTTTGAGACGTACGAAGCTCAGATTGCTCTTTCTAAGTGAAGTAGAATGAAATTCAAAGTTAAATAAAAAGGAAATCTCACCTAAATTATTTGAATCTTCGAGATTTAATCGAGCTTCGACCGGAAACACTCAGCTTAGAAAATTAAAAAATGTAAAAACACCAAAAAACGAGACTATTGACTGTCTTTAACCTCCTTCGCATAATTGTGAATTAACCAATTCGATTAATTTTTTTTTTCGGAAATGTGATTCGTGCCTAACATGCAATTAATCACCATATAATTGCATGACTCTTATCCTATATAAAAATGTAAAATATTTTCAGAAAATTAGTGTTTTAATAATGAAATACTTACTTAGGGAAATTAAATTTTAATTTGTTGGCAAAAACGTTTGCAAGAAAAGAAATAAATTTAAATTTGGATTATAAATATTATTTCACTAATTTAATTAATATATATTTGTATTCAAATTTAAGTTTAAACTTTAGGGATCAAATTCTAAGTTTTCAATTACGCTACTGAAAGGAGGGAGGAAATAGTAAATCAACTTACGATGTTTCTAAGATCTGTATCAGCAGCCAACTAAAATACCTAGTTCGCCCTGGCATTAGTACATCGCTTCGGGTCCAGATCGCCGCGATTTTCCGCGCAAGCGGTATAAAACATTTTTTCTAAAATATTTTACGAAATTAACAAAAAGTTCAAAAAATGAAAAATCGAACTAGTGAATTTGATTACAGTTCTCTAGAATTTAAGTCTAAATATAGGGAGACTTGTGAATTTTCCAGTGATGAAATCGAGCACATAAAATACATTTGTGTTTAATTTGAAACGTGAGAGTGAAGAGATTTAAAGAAACAAATTCTCGCAATAAGTGAGAAAAGCTAATTTAGTGAATTTAGTTCATTATTTGACTATATAGTCCAGTGACAATCCTCATTATTTTTAATTTTTTAATTTTTTTTGTTTCGACATGGCTACGCCAGGAACGTCCAAGCAACTTGAAAATTGTAAGTGAAAAAAAAGGAAATTTTATCAAATTTTAGTTATGCAGGAAAACTTTGACTTCCCCTATTTCAAGAAGGAACATAATATGCACTTGATAATTAAATTTAGGCCACGGCCATGCAGACTTCAATTGAAGCTGACTTCAATCTATTTAAATCCGACTAAAATAAGTTGTTACGCACATTGCAAATGCCGTAATATGTTACAGATACATCCACTCGAATATCTGTTCCAAAATAATTGTACACGTGATTCCATGCATTGTTTACATAAAAGTTATTTGTGAAACAGTAAAAAGATAAAACTCAGTTAAGCAGAAGTTTAGTCTGTTATCAAAATAAAAATAAATGCATAGTTTAAAACTTTTGCATGTGAATTTACTTTTCTGTACTAAAGTTTGAGACTATTTTAGCTAAAAAATTCAGACATGAATTTGAGCTTTAAGGAAATGTAATACTTTACCATAAGAGCAATATAGTTTCGCCAACTTTAGGTTTGGAAAATAAATATTTTTCACGAAAACCAGGCCTTTTACCTCCGTCTAAACGAAACTGAGGTAAATTGTCTGGTTTTAGCAAAAAATATTTACTATTGCAAGAGTAAAGTTGGCGAAACTAAATTTGCTCTTATGGTAATTAACACATCCCTTAATATTTATGGGCTTTGTGTTGCTGTTAAACTCTCTAAAGTGCCAAGAAATTGTTACTTGCACCGAACTTTACAGGAAACTGAGCTAATTAGAATTGCAAATTATTTTTTGTACGTCACTTCACTGCACTCTGTCCCATTTTATGAAGAAAAGAATATGATGCCATTATTGTAGTGGGATACTAAAAGATTAAAAATAATTGCTAAAAATTCGTTTAATATTTTAATCTTCCGAAATTATGTATATGTTTTTGGAATATTTGTTTTGAATATCTTTAACTTGGAGTAAATTTAGTTTCGCCAACTTTACGTTCATAATAATAATTATTTTTCACTAAAACTAGTCCTTGTACCTCTTTTTATATATGAAACTAAGATAAATGGCCTAGTTTTTGCGAAAAATATTTATTATTGCGGATGTAAAGTTGCGTAAACTAAATTTGTCCATATGGTAATTACCACACGTTTTTAATCTGCAAAATCTTGTTTCTGCTTACATAAATTAATGAAATTTAAAATATTTGTTGATATATCTGTTTTGATTTAATTTCTGTTATGTTTGTTTTTATTTTTGTTCTGTTTTTTTTTTTTTTCATTTTCGATTTCGTTTGCTTTCATCTTCTACGAAAAAGGCTACAGCTCTCAGGGCACCCCACCGAACAGTCCAGCAGCCACATCAGTATTCTCCAGGGTATTGGCACCAGCAACGGGGAATAAGCAAGCCCCAGGTTCGGGAAATCCCCTAGGAATCGCCGCGGTGCTCCTTCAGGGCGCACAAGGTAAAACGATAAACAATTTCAAAGTCCCTCGAAGACCCTCGAGAACGTATCGACCAATTGAGGTGACTCGTTTTTCTTATTTTTTGTTCGTTTCTTTCCTTTTTTTCCTCTCTCGGCTTTCCTTTTTCCACGAGACTTTGTCGCTTCAATGAATCCCTATTGTGCCTGCCACGTCTCTTGGGAATTCTATTTAGAGTAAGAAATTTCGCGAAACTAATGATCATTTTCTGTTTATATACTTTTACTCATTCGTACCTCCAAACAGTCGAATATATTCTATCCGACTAGCAACTGCACCTTCTGAAAGTTTGTTTATTTCAGAAAATAAACGAATTTTCCCTTGTGGAATTATCCGCCTAACCTGCAGAAAATTCGTTCATTTCAAAAAATGAACGAATTCCTTGTGGATTTTTTATGACTTCTTGAAATTTTATAAGGCAATTTTCCTTTCCAAATTTGGTATCTTTTATGCTGAAATAAACTAACATATTATTGCAAGTCTTGAAAAGGATAACCTGCATTTTCTATATTTTATATTTCGATCTTTTTTCATAATCATAGATGTTGTTTGCTTTTATAAATTTTAATCCTTCCCAACGTATTTTGCAGTCACTCAGTAACTCAGTGAAAAAAATATAGGAAACCTTTTAACAGCATTAATAATTTTGTGTGCTTGCTTGGAAAATTCACAAGCTGTGAAAATTCTGTTATGTGTATTGCAAATGTATTTCATTCGACTTAGGATAAGATAAAAGATAGTTAATGTGAAATAATAAATTTTTAAAACATATCAGTCTCGTTGGATTGATGAAAAATTGAAATTTCACTTAACATATAAATGAAAGCTAATTACAATTCGCATTTGAAGAGAAATAAAAAAGAAAATTCCGAAAGCTCGAAAAGTAAACCTATATCGTAGAAACAAAACTCTCTAGAACTTTTACCCCATCAGAATTATTATCGTCCATGGAAAACCGACGAGGGGTTTAATAGGGGGTGGAATTGTAGGATTGGAGAGTGTTTTAACTACAGAATTTCTGACCCAGGTTAAACCTGGCTAAACATGGCTAAAATAACGAATGTGTTGCACATCTGTAATGTCATCGCTTCCCTTTTTACCTTCCACGAAGGTTGCCATAATTTCAAAAGCTCCACTGCCACGGACATAAAAAGCTTAACGAAATTGCTCTGCAGTTTTAAAAACAGTTTCTATACTACTGGAGCCTTTTAGAAAATTGAAAAAGAGAAAGAGGCCAAATGGCAAAGCTTCTCTTTTAAAGTCAAACTACCCGAGTCGTTCGTGTGTAAAATCCTCTGGTTTTATCGAAACTCACATGGAAATGTTTATTCAGGTTGCGTTTTTTAGCTTTTTTCAAATACTTGAATTTTTATCCAAAAATTACGAAACAACAAACTAAAGGAAGGTTATAAAAAGAATACAAAATTATAAATCTATCGAGATTAAAAAATATGTCAGAAAATCTTGTAATCGTTTTTCCTAATGTATAAAAGAAGTATGGAAAGATAAGAGAGCAAATCTGCAGTCATTTGTCGAAATTAAAGTATAGCTTTGTTCCATTGTCAGCAGAAAAAGTCTTTTCGACTCAACGCATCGAGCGGGTGTCGACAAATCGGTAAGATCTGTCTAGTGATTACAGCCTTTTTTGGAACTAAGCATGGTTTTATTTCAATTTTCACTCATAATTATAACACTCACACTAATTTTGAGTCTCGCAATAATTCTACTCGTAACACCCTTAATCCTGAATCATCAGCCATTTTTAGAATATAAATTATAAACATTGCATCAAATGAGAGCCAGTCGCAGGATTCTAAAATAATATTCATTAGAAAATTATAATTATTTAAATATGTAGAAGATTTTATACTTGTATGAATGAAAATAAGAATTTACTAGGACATTCACTCTTATCTTAAAAAATAATTATTGGAAAAATTAAATTTTAATTATATTTTTTTTTACATTTTTTCCGATAATTATTTTTGAAATCCAAATGTTCTAGTTCATATTAGGAAATTTATATATCGGTCATTTCTGCGGCTCGTTTTTTTCGCATATTTTGATAATCATTCTGGCGTTGCAAACGAGCCCAATAATACGAAGGTGTGAATAGAAAATCGTATTAAAGAACCGTTTTATTTTAACTGAACTTCTATAAATGATTGAAATATTTTTTTTGATTGGTATTTAAATTTTAAATTTCATTATGATACCACTAATTCGGTGAATTTGAAGAATTTTCACTCTATCTTAATAAATACAGTGTAACTCTGTACATATTTCAATCCAAGAAAATACATCAGTATTTGGAAATCATTCCTGAATCAAATTCCTTGTATTATATTCTCAAAATCTGTTCACACCCTGCACCACAGAGTAGGTTGACGTGCGCACTCATGGTTCTTAAAATCTTTCATTATTCAGCATTATTTCTTCCTTCACAACCATCATCTGAAATACATCCAGAGAAAAATTGAATCCACTACATACATTAGATAATACTAAATAATAAATATACATTGTTTTATCCTAAAGTTTGGTAACCATCACTAACTAACTGCTTTCCTAATTCTAAATTCAAAATGGAAGTGGACATTTTTACTCTGGAAATATTGTAGAATGCGAATGGATTTTTAGCTTTTTGGAATGACAGAGTGTCTTTTCTTTCTAGATTTAACTTTTAACAATTTCGACTTGTATTAATAATTAAAAAATCTACTGAGAAGCAAGAAGAGCCCCTAAAACCGGAGACGCACGTCAACGTTCTCGATTCGATGGCGAACGTTCGGATCGTACCGAAAGTTGAGTGCAAATTAAAAAAAAATGTAAACTAACAAAACTGTATTAAAAAATGGACGTTCGGCCTTAACGATGGACGTTGACGAATACCCATATGTGGATTGGTTGGTTGCATGACTAGCTGGCAATGGCAGTGGCAGTGGCTCCAGCCACAGTAGCAGCAGCAACAGCCAGAACAGCCAGACTGGCGCTTCGCCTTCTTCAGCAACAACGGTCTACCTCAACGCCAACAGCAACTCGCGTCGTCACAGCGCCTCAGGCACCGGTCTGTAGTTTGATTTACTCGTTATTATTTCCTTCCTACCACTGTCACTTAATCATTCCAATCACCTCTACTGATTCAGATATCATGAAATTAATTCGACAAAAAAATTGTTCAGACTCTTTTCAGTGGGATTCTTTGATCACTAGAAAAAATGGTTTAGCTTTCCCAGCTAGCTTTTCGCTGGATTCCGTCTTCTAAGAAAATATAGCTGTGTTACCTAAATTTGGCTTAATCAGATATATATTTAGGTAACTCAACTAGAAATTGAGGTAACTTCTATTTTCTTGGAAGACGAAATCCAGTTAAACCATTTTTTTCAGAGATGCATGACGCATTCAGTACTACAGTTTTTTGATTCAAGTAATCTTTTTTAGTTTGGATTAAAGCGTTACAAAATGGGAAAACAGTTTACCTCTATGTAGGAATATTTGAAAGAAGTTGTACTTTTTAAATTTTTTTCCATTTTGCAATGCTTTGATCCACTTTTGGAACAAAATTTGACATCGTGGGATGAAAAGGTTCAAAATTGTTATGAATGTTCCTAGAAAAATTTAAAAATTAACTTCTGGATACTTTATCTGGTAGAATATGGCCCATAAAAAATCCCATTCACCGCATCATAATATGATAAGCACATCCCTAAATTTGTTATTGTCTTATCTATGTTTCTGCATGCTTTATGTGTACATCAACATCTGCTTGCACGTTGCATGTACCATCAGATCCCGAAGGTTCTCGTCTGGGTGCAGAAGGCTACCTTCAGCTGGGATGCGATCCCTTCGAAGGAGAAGACGGTAAGAATGGTGATGACGTTGATAATGGTGGAGGTGGTGGCGATGTTAAAGGTGGAGATTCCAAAGCTGTCTCGAAGGACGAAGATGCTTGCTCGAAACTTAGGCGATGTAGTTTATCATAAGCGAGTTTGTCTCTTTGTAGACACGATCCGACATTATTGGAATGCAAGGTTCCCTGATCGATTATCTCAGAATACATCAGCGACCTACTTATTCCACCCTTCGGTTAATTTGCATTCCCGAAATCCTCATCAAAATTTTAGTGCAACTACAAGTGAAATTAACTTGATTAAAAGCGAAATAATTTGATCGCACGTATATTTTGAATAAATTATTAGCACTAATTTTTCACTTCGATAATCTAGTGGGAACTTTGCAGACATTTTACAACTACAAAAATATATGTAATTTGTATATATGCATATCAAATACACAATACTCTCTAGGGTGAAAAGACACAAAGTCAACAATTTGCTTAGATGCTTTGCACAATAATAGCTAGAAAAAAGAATTTGTAACCCACATTAACAAATTTAATCTTCATAAAATCTGGTTTTTATTTGAATTCCAAATAGGTGACAAATACTTCTAAACGAACACAATTTTTTTGGAAAGTATATAATACTTTCGTTTAAAAATTTACATTTATTGTATTCTTTTTATAGTCCTTCTTTTATTTTTATTTCTTTTTATATAGCAGAAAATGATAAATCCCGTATGAAACAGAAAGGCACAAGAAATAATTTAACGACACAAAGTGAACACAAATCTCCATAAAAAATAACATTCACCAATGTTGTACTCTCTTTTGCCAGACAAAGTTGGATCGTTATTTGATAATACGATTAATGAAGCAAAAGGCATTTTTTTTGTTCTTAATAATACGCTGGAATTTAGGTAAATGTTTATTTTCTTATAAGTATTATTAGGCTTGGTAGGAATTTTTGAAAAGCTAGTCGCGTAGCTTTTGAAATTGATTAGAAAACGAATTACGTACTGAAACTATATAAAAGTATAAGTACAATTTATATTAATTAACAGTGTTAATTATATGCTGATAATACAATTTAGAAAGGCGGTAAGGGTATGTTATATTTTCTGAAGCTAATTTTAAACAATTTATTTCGTCTCTTATTAAAATTCAGCATATTACAAAAAAACTATGTTATCGTAGTTTAGAATTGAGACTCGAAATATTTTGTTTGCTATCGCACTTAAAAACGTAATGTATAATAAAAAAATAATAAAAATGCAGCTTACACAAATTAGATATGTCATATTTATAGTAGCTAATTTGCCGTAGAAATGATCTCAAGCACACAAGTAATTATTCTATCTTGTAAACTTGAAACGCTCGCTTTTCGCTCTGCGGGGAAATCAACGTCTAAATTAGAACCCTGGACGGATGTAAAATTTATTGCGACTTTACATCCCCTCGTGATGTGGCTATGAGATCAAAAGCCCGGTTTAATTTATTCATAAAATGGCACGATCACACTAGAAATCAATTTTAGTTACAAAAAAAAAAGAAAAAAAGATTCCTCACAAATTTATCGCTTACCTAGAAAGGATAAATAAATTAAAAATGCGAAGGAGGTGATAAAAAGAGGTCAATCGTCACCGATTTTGTTTAGCACAGAGTTCCACGAGGATAATGATCTACAATCCCATTTATGTACCATTAATTAATTTTTAATGTCAAATGAGACTCTTTAATACCTGAAAGTAATATTTTCTTTCCTGTTAATCAATTTGTTTTCAAATCTTAATCCTCGTGATGATCTGCACACTTTTATTTGTCGTGTGTTGCAAAGTTTTAATATAAAATTCCATTTGCGGAATTAATTAAGAAAGGTAATATGATTGTAGACATAAGAATCGTCTGTCCTATCAAGACCTGCAGTCAGCTTTCAACGAATTCGCAGAGCTCAGGTAATTGCGTCATTATAAATGAAAACAAAAATTATAAACTGAAGAATTTGACAAAATTGATTTTGTAAATTCAGAAAACTAAACAAAAAGATAAAGAAGAATCTAGTTCTTTGTCTTGAGAACCAGAAATGTGATTACTTATGATTTTAACACCGTGTTTATGACGATTGACAGAATTTATTTTGACTATTTCAATTCTAGAGGATATTTGTTAAAAACTAGGGCAGGGGCTACTGAAATTGTAAAAATTCATATAAAGTTCAAAATCATTTAATTATATTATATGTTTGGCTTGACTCGTCATCCTGATATAAAATCAAAGGTCAAGAAATACATACTATCTTGAATAAGATTAGCAACAGTATTTGTAAAAAATGAACAATATTAAAAAAATCAGTATCAATTTTCAAGTCTTTTAAGATTCTTGTGGTGAGCATTATGGGAGATGCAGTGGGTACGTTTAAATGAATGGTTTAAATATTAAAAAGCTTTATTCTTCATTTCATTAATTTACAATATGATTTTTCAGCAGCTGATGATGATGGCTGTAAGTAAACATAATAATTCGATTTTTATTTTCGATGCATTGTATTATTGGATATTCAGTAGCCCCTCATTTGTAAAATAGTTTCATGTACAAATATTATAAATCCAACTTTTCTAATATTCGAGTTTCGATAAAAATCCTATAAACCTTTAAAAGAAAATTTCAAATAAACTTTTGAATGAGAAATAGAAAGAGTATAATTTGAGTTACTTTTTCATAAACGTTTTAAATATAAATAAAAAATTATCTTAGGAGTTTATACGACAATCGGTAAATAGTATTTGGGTCAGTTTAACAAGTATTTTTCAACGAATAACGACTGGTTCTGATAGCTTCGGTTGTTAAGACGCTATGGACGCTCGTATCTTCAACCAATCAGCGACAAGAAAAAAAGAAGCAATCGAACATTCAATGCACAAAGGAGAAAAATTATCATGGTCAAAGAGAATCGACTGTGGTGATAGTAATGGTGGTGGTCACACTATTCACGTTTCCATTTCGACTATTTTAACATTTTTTTATTTATATTGATTTTAATATGAAAGTTACTAAGTGGGAATTCACGTCAGTAATAAACTGATGTCTTAATAGTGTCAAAAATTATCTGTGCCAAATGAATATGAAGGAGATGGCTGTTAGTGTAACGATAAAATATGAATTTATTTTAGAAAATTTACCGGACATACATTTCTCAGAAATAAAAATTAATTTTATTAACAGATCGTGGATTAATGAGAAAGTTTTTCCAATTAAAATAATTATTAGTTTTACAGTTCTGATGAATAAAAGTATATTGCAATTTTAAATGAAAGTTGCATATTCTATTTAACTAAAATTTGTAACAAGGGACCTTTTTTCATTAAAAATTTTATTTTACTCGTGAAAATTCAATTAACTAATTATCTCTTGTGCGAAACGACATTGGAAAAGTGAAAAAATTATCACATTTATTATCAGGTCGAAATTATCACTTTGACGCGTTTACAACAAATTTACTGTTGTTTTAAAAATAATCATTGGAAAAGAAAAATGCAGAAATATTTTTTGTGCAAAAATATATTTTTGTAAAAAATTTTCAAATATGTGTTTCGAAGAACACAAACAAGAAGAATTTTTTTTCCTCAAGCATAAAAATATATTTAAACTATTGTGATCGTATAACTATTTGAATTATGAGGCCTTGGAAATCTATTTAGACAACTAGGGGGCGTTCTCTATTTTCTAGATTAACGCCTATGGGGCTAAAAATAATTGAACTTTTCACGTCCAGACTCGTCAGTACGTTAAATCTTGCGTTTTCTTTCAATGAGTTTTATAAGATTCTGATTTTATCCACGATCTATTACTTCAAAATAAAAACTAATCATTTAAAAAAAAAAGACAACCTGGAAATAAAATAAAACGAGGAAATAAATTGTCTACAAATTCTAATTTCATTCTAGAGTGAAATATATTTGTTTTCTTTCTTTAAGAGAAGGAAAGCAAAATAACAATTTTTCTCATATTTTAAAGAAGAGAAAAAGTAGAATTTTGTCCGGTCAATTTTTTCGATTTTCGAGTGAAAGGTTTGCAAAGAGTAAAAAAAAATTATCTTGTCGAATCGCTCGATTAGGACGTAGGTGTTAAAGATTCGTGCATGTGGCTGTTGTGCTGTACGATGTTTCGAAAAGAACCCGACGAGCCCTCCGAACAATTTGAACTTGTTACTGACTCTGACGTATTGACAATTCCAGCTCGCCGTCAAGAAATCATCAAGATGACCGAGCAGCTGATCGAGAGCATTAACACCGGTGACTTCGAAGCGTACACGTAAGTCAAGAAAATTTTCAATTATTTCTATAAAATTTATTAATGAAAACATATTTCTTTAGAAAATTGTTTTAATGAGGAGAGTTACGAAAAAAAAATTTTTTTTCATTTTAATTTGATTTTAAATGAATTTATTAAAATTTAATGTGTTTTTTGATCTCTAGAAAAATCTGTGATCCTCATTTGACTGCATTCGAACCGGAGGCTCTAGGTAATTTAGTCGAGGGAATGGAATTTCACAAGTTTTACTTTGATAATGGTAATTATATCTCATTTGCGTACACTATTAACGCGGTTGGAAAATCCTCACGCTCTGCTAATTTTTTTTGCAACCCTTCGCAAGCCCTGCTTTTCCCAAAATTGTAGCACGTAAATAAACTATAAAATCACCCCTTCTTTGCATTTAAATTCCCTTATTTAGGACAGGTTTATGCTAATCAAAATTTATTTCCATTTCCAATAACACAAAAGTTTTTGTAATAACAGGTTCAAAATAAAAGGAAGTCTGAAGAAAATCTCATGAACCAGTATGTAATGCATAACAGAAAGAGATTCTATTTTAAAAACAGTATACTTTCAAATTACAATACAATCTTTTTTATAAATTAAAAAAAAAATTTTAACTTCACGAAACTTAAGTACTGCTTGCAACTTTTCTATTTTACTGGCTTTTTATTGTATTTACAAAAACTTCTATTTGTTCGTTTATAAACTATAAACTTTTTTCACTAATTGTCTCGCACATAATTTTTATGATTATTATTGTCAATTTTCTGCAGCATTGTGGCTTTTTTCCTCTTTACTATTTACTTTATTTTGTATAATCATTAAACTTTTTTTTTCTTCTATTGTCTTGCGCTATACGAAACTCGATTCTTTTTTCGAATGAGATAAGTCACGTAGAAGGAGAACTAAGTAAGATTAACGTGTTTCGTTTTATTAAATTCAAGCAGTATTGGGGAAGAACTGCAAGGCCGTGAATACGACGATCCTAAATCCCCATGTTCATCTCCTTGGCGAAGATGCTGCCTGCATCGCTTATGTCAGACTTACCCAGTATATGGACAAGTAAGCATTAAAATTTTAATTAAATCATTTCATCGTAAATTTTTGAAATAAGAATTTAGACTAACAATAAATTAATTTAACTTCAAAGATAATTCATATTTTCTCCTTTAACTTCACGGATACATTTATTATTAAATTATTATTTATATTATTTATATTGAAGTTTATATCTTCTAATTAAAAAATAATATTAAAGGTTTCTCATTATTTTTACAGTAGACTAGACTCACCTTGTTCTTTACGTCATATTATTGAAAGCTCGCTACCGTAATTTTATGACAAAAAATAAAATACTGGAATAATAGAGGGTTTTCTTATTTTACTCTGGTCTTATTTTCCATTCGACCGAGACTTTTTTTCTAGGCAATAACTGTGAATAATTATTGGACTCTTGCGTAAAAGAAATATTCAGGTTCTTATCAATTTTATATTTGTACGTACTTTAAAATTTAATTTAAACCTAATCTAATTCGACAACCTTTTAGAAAATTATAATTATAAAAACGTTAAAATCAAATAAAAAGTCCTTGAATTGAGAGATGTAAAATTGTAATCTCTTCAAATTAATTGTAACTTTTTAGAATTAATTTTTGTCTTTATTTGTAGGCAAGGTGTGGCGCACACTCAGCAGAGCGAGGAAAGCCGCGTGTGGCACAAGAGGGACAATAAATGGCAGAACGTACACTTCCATCGGAGCGCGGTGACGGGTCCGTCACCGTTTTCTTTCAACCACAAATAAGGTCCTTCCGAAGGATTCAAGAGAGCAACATAAGCAACAGTTACCGTACCAAACTTTGTTGTCCCACTGGTGATTTTAGTACTAATACGCGATGCCGATTCAAATGGTTGCCGGTACTCGCTCCAGTACCTGCTTAGCGTACTTATCTAATCTGCGTACACCAAGTACGCGCAACTAAAAAGTGATGAAGAAAGAAGAGAAAAAAAAAATCAAGACAAAAAAAAAACGATGAAGAAGCACAAGGAGGATGGGAAGCAACCAAATACAGAATTTCGCTCTCCGTCGAAAAATCATCCAGACTTCCTCGAATTCAGAACTCCAAGCTTGAGAATTTCCCCAGGATGGTTCCGGATTTTTTTCCGACAGGCCAACGAGCGTTAAGACTCCTATAATGGATCGGATCGTTGACGATCAAACCTCTGCTTACAACTTATTATTAGTTAGTAACAAATTTGCGTAGAGAGTCGCTTAGTGATCTTCGGTCCGTTCGAGCCTTACAATCGACCAACGTGCCACCTATCTGCGTTACGGGGTCTCTTCGCTCGATTTCAAGACCCTCGCCAAGACTGTTAAACGGTAAGGGCCAGCATTTCAGTCTCTATTTAAGCATCGGATCTTACAATGTTAAAAAAAAACACCCGCTTCGGCACTGATCTCACTTCACGATTAGAGATCATGTTGAGAATGGAAATCTTACGCACTACTTCGCTTTTCGACCGACAGCATTCAACAGAACGAGACCCTGAGCCAGGAAAATTCGAATTTGCTTAGACGTAAAACGTGTCACTTTAAATTTATAGGTAACAGTGAAGTATGACTTAGAGAATCACTTAAATGTCACCCATCCAAGTGCTGATCACGCCAAGTAATGTTTAATCTCGTTCATGTTTTAAAATTTCTTTTTATTTAACGAAAATTCGAATTTTTCAGGAAAGAGGTTTTGAACCTGTGCCTCGTAAAGCAAGGAAAGAGAAGGGGACGAACTAAGCAATCGTTAGAATTCTCAATATCTATCTTCTTCATAGTAAAAGACTATTTCACTTTCTTGCAATTCCTATTCTCTATCTTTGATGAGTTTCGAGTTCAAGTGTTCAACTCCTCTTTAGTTGGGTCTGCGATTGTCAGAGTGTATATCCATATCGATAGTCGATACTTGATGTAATAGATACGTTCGATAACGATTGTCTTTGCTCGTGTTTGTTCTCATTTTCCAAGCGAGTCAACTCTTGTCTAAGTATTTACTATACTTCCTTTCTACGAGGGAAATTTTTATTCTACATCCTTCATTTTGATTAGTTAGCTTGCGCTTGTCGATCTGAGAAGTGCTTCCGATATTCGAGGGGAATTGTACATTTTTTTTTTTACACTTCAGAAAATATTGCAGACACCAATAACAGGAAATACTAAAACAAAGTATAATAGTAAATCATAAAACGAAAGTCATAAAGCTAATAGTTTCAAAAAATTAATCAGATACAATTCCTCTTCTACAGAAACGACCCGCAAAGTTAATATAGTCTCAGAGACTTGAACACCAAATTCGTTTGAGAATTGAATTGTTTTTGATTTTTTTATAAAGAAATCTCTTAAATAATAAGAGTTAAAGTAAGATTTTTTTATGTTTAACGGGTGGGATAAATTCTAGACTTTTGAAAAAAGTAAGGCTTTCTGCTCACATAATTCTTAAGCCGATGACAAACAACTACTCTAGTGTCGATTCTATCGAGCTTAATAATTAGCCAATCTCTCAATTCCCTCGTTATTCTGTGTCGAAGATCAATAACAAGGAAGCACGCGAAGCTCATACCTTTTTCTGATGTTAAATTTAAAAAGAAAATAATAAAAAAAGAAACAAGAACGGCAAACGTCCTAGATAGGTTTTTAACAAATAGGGGCTTATCGACTAGCACGAGCCATGAATTCATTTAAAATTCACGTGCAGAACCTGGATTTACATAATTCATTTTCTTTTTAAATATATTATTTATTTTAAAAAATTGTATTTACTAAAATATTATTTTCTAAACAAAAGCTTTTAAGTTTTAAGCCTTTGAATTTGAAATAACTTCCAAGAAATAGACATTTATTCGAATATCTTGAAACTTATTCTTGAAAATGAAATTTGTTCGATAAAAGTTCAGGTTTTCTGCACTTGAATTCAGAAACATGAAAGGACTGACTTGTTCCGACTGAATAGAAGAGCAAGGAAAAAAATAGAGCTTTTACCGGTCTTTTAAAAATGTATACCAGAGAATAAAAATGGAAAATTCCAACGCACTGCATTAGAAGACTCGATAAATCCGCGATTGAACTATTAATTATAGATAGATTGAATCATAAGTGATGCGTTTCTACACGTGTTGTTAAACCTTTGAAAACTATTGCTACCTTCCAAAAACTCTTTTAATTAATGAGCACCTAGGTAAGACATGCAAACGAACCTGAGATACAAAAAAAAAAACAAAAAATAAATAAAAAAGTGGAGAGAAAGAAGTTTATAGAAAGTCATCAAGCAATGCGATCCGAGCTGCGGAGGCAAAATACCAAATTGCGTCTGTATATTGAATACCACATGTCGTGTTTAATAATAATTGTACAGAAAAAAAACATTCTTCCATGTGACTTTCTTCGAATTCATTTTTCCCAGATTGCACCAAACGCCCCCCTCTCTTGCGACTTTCTCAATGGGAGATATTTTCAGAGCCTCGACATTTTCGGTAAATCTTTACTTCTTCTATTTCGATTTTTCAGTAAATTTCATTCAATTACTATGTAAATTAAATTTTAATTTTAGAAAATCCTTTTTTTATAAAGAATATTAAATAATATTTGTTATTAAAATTCTCCGAAACACATTTCTCGAGTAAAATCAAAATAATACAAATAAACATTTTTGGGATACATATTTAAGAAATATGTATTTTTAATCACAATGTTATTCATGCAAATTTGCCCTTTCATAGTTGTTAAAATCCTTACACAATCCAACTCTTGGGAATGTCCTCACAATCTGCTTAAGTGAATTTAGGTTTATAAAAAGGAAATTAAAACTGGAAATGGACCCAAAGTATAGAATTTATTGAAAATGATTAGAGGCGAATAGTCGTTAATCGTCGGTATCATTAATATATGTAAACGATATTAGCTTGAACTCGCAGTCCAGACGCAAGTTTGTACGCTCGTAGCATATTCGGTCGCTGTGTACGCGTACGAGATCAGCCGAGATTTACTTTAATCGTGTATTATTCGATCCTTTTTATAAATAAACCCGTAAATATATATATAAATATCTATATTTTATGTAAACCCATGCTCGAGAGTGAAAATCTCGGAGCGACTTGTGTATAGTGCATAATATGTATACATAGGCGACATAAACGGTATAAGGCAAGTTCTTAAAAAAGAGAAAAAGGGGGGAAGAAACTGAAACAAAAAAAAAAGGGAGCTATTGAAGGCGAAAGGACGAAAATGCGCTCTCTGTCGTATCTCTCTTTACATAATTAATGTTATATATATATACATATAAATAATTGAAGCTAATGGGCGAGATCGCTAAATTACTAAGCGATTACGATTGGATTTTTATCGAATTTACTTCATTACGATGAATATTTCTACACGTTCGTACATCTTCTATAGTGTAAACGAATATAAAAAAGGTCTTCATCTATAAGAAATTAAAGGAACAGTTTTTTGCCATCGTATTATATAAATATATACATACACATTAATAAACGACAAAGATATGATTTAATATATTGCAAGAAAAGTACTATAAATAAATAAATATATATATATATATAAATATAAATATTATAAGTTAAATTAATGAATAGTTATTTCTACTACTCTAATTCGTCGCTTCTACGTGTGATTGTTGTATAAAATAGTTACTATTGTTTTTTCTTATCATATTAAAAATATCATTGTTATCCTATTGCTATGATTATTATCATGATTATCATTAACAGAAAAGTTACTACTATTACCATCGCTATCAATACCAATGTTACTGGCTGATGAGACGAATATTTTTTATTCTAATTTAATTTCTTCCTGCGATGTATCATTGCCGTATCAATTCATTGTCTAGTGTGTAACGAAATTTCATTATTAAATTATAAATCCGATTTTAATCGAGTTAAGGCGACTGAGGCAAATTACCAATTGCGAGGTAATGCCCATTTACTTAATACTTATAGTTGTTTCTTGTTAAAAGAATTTATAATTCGGAGGTGTCTTGCTTGCCCGAATCAAGATCTCGCTGAAAATAAAAAAAAAACCTTTCATTGACATTCACAATGTCTTCTTCCCAATTCCCTTCTCCCTTCTACTTTTTAATTCATTGGGGGGAATTATAGTACTGGCTCAGTATTACAGGCCTGGTACCAAATCATTAGTATAAACGATACTGGGTCAGTAGTAAATATCCCCTGAAATATCTCATGAATTAAATTATTTTATTTTAAAAAATAAGGAAACTTGTAACTTATATTTAATCTAGGCTTAACATTAAGTGTTCGATATGATGGCAGTTATAAAATTTTTTTATAAAATCCATTCTGAAAATTCTATTCGGAAAGCAATTTAATTTTAAAAACGAAACTGAATATCGCAAAAGGTCTTCCAGAAAAATATCATACCAAATCATGTTTTGCAACCCTTTTTGGATTCAATTTCCCTAAATTTGAAAATGCAGCAAAAGAGGAGAAATCGAAATATGAGAAAATGACTTTCAGCGAGATCTTCTTCTTCAAAGAAATCGAAATCGCACCTCTTCGACTTGCCAGCGATGAACTCTAGACCAAGTGTATCTAATTTAATTTATTTTAATTAATTAATAATCGATTGCGCGTCTCGCTCGAAAACTTAAGCCTCAGAAGAAAGAGGGACCGAGAGATGAAATTCCTCTAAAAAAGTATTGACTGCTCAGTAGAAGAAAATGTTAGCCCAGCATATTTCAGTAAAGAAATCTCTTCAAATAATCGACAACATTCTATAAATAAAGACGAAGTTTAACAAAAGGGATTCTGCTCGCGTTCCTTCTTCATTTTGAAGTTTATTGTGGCGCAAAAATCTAAACGAAAACTATCGAATGTAAATATGTTATCAACATAATTATGGAAAACATCGACGAGCAAACACGACGCCTTCATTCGTCATTTATTGTTTGGCCTAACTGCTGTTTCGCGTTTTTCTATATTCTACGAGTACCGTAAAGATCTATATAATATATTATAAATACTACGGAGAGTAAAATTTTCGGTAATTTTTGAAGGAAGATCTAAATTAATTTTTTTTATTCCAAGGAAAAAAACAGAACATTTATTATGCAATTTTTGAAAATATTACAATTCTAAGCACATAGATAATATGAAGATAATTAATTATTATCTTTTCAATTATGGAAGGATGATTTTGATATTGTCTTAAAAATGTAGAATTCGTTTAAAATTTTTAAAGTCGGATCTGTTTAAAAATCTCATACATATGTAAGTCTTCAAAAAAATAGTATAAATGAAGCTTCTTAACTTTTCATCACTCAAAATTCAAAATAAACATTAGAAAAGAAATGGAAAATAAACACAGAACAATATGTATAATATATTATACTTGAGTCTAAGGTTTTACAAATCAAAACTGGCGCTTTCGAACCTGGGCAATTTCCAGAAAAGGCATCGTAACTATCATTTCATTATCCTCGTTATATAGTCATTATGTAATTGTAATTAAATAATTATAGCTGATAATCTTGCGATAACTCTTTGTTTCTGACTCTGAATCGCACAATCTTTCTTTCCCATCAGTTATAAATAAAAAAAATTTCTCCAATTTTGAATAAAGAAAAATATACTTACTAATAATGATATACAATTTTATTTATTGGTAATAATTGTATCATTTGGTAAGATAAAAATGTTGAATTTAAATTATAACTAATATATATTAAATCATAATATTCTGATGAGGAGGAAACGATGTTTGTGGCGATTGATACGCTGATTGTTGACTGTATTTGTTTTTAATACTTTACCCAGAATTTTTTATTGTACTCTTTCTTACGATCGGTTATATACGTAAGCATTATACATATTCACACGTTGTAAACCGTGCAAGTGGTATTTTTGGGTGACAGTGCGGCTAAAAGAACAGTTATAAAATAGAATCCGGCGGATTGCAGTTATGTTTGTAGTCTATTGTACTTTTCAAGTAATATATTCTGTATCTAAAGAGAAAAAAGCAGAAATAGCTTTCGACAAGGAATGAAGCAGCTCGAAATAAACGCAGCGGTCCGAGAGAATCCGACTGTACCTCAAAAAATGCTGAGCAAGAGCCACCCCATAATGTAATAGGATATAGCGTTTATTATGTGCAATAACGAGGCAACGAGTGGTAATTCCAAGATGCTCTTCAAGAAAGGATAACAATTTTTCATACATTTTCAATTTTTTCAATACCTAAAAAACTTTTCTTCATTTTCCTATGACAGTGTTACAAATTAATTTATTAATTTTACAGTTTTATGGATTTACTCGAAATTAAAGAACTCGCATGTCAGCTCTAATGTATTCTTAAGGACTTGGAAACATTACATAATAAATACCCGAAGTAAATAATTTAAAATGGAAAAGAGGAGAGTGATTGAAATATGAAGCCATAGTCCTCTTGTTGCCACGTTCAACATTGCCAACTAAATTATAAACTCTCATCGGTATTTACGGTACTATTAATTACTACAAACATTATAAATTTACGATAATGGTAACGATTGATTACAATTTTGTCCTAATGTTCGGAAAATAAAAATAAATCTCTATAATTCCATTTGAGTTTTCATGTACATGTTCTTTTTTTTTAGATTCTTTTACATCGTCATCATCCTCATCATCATTTTCGAGCCAACACTGAGTTCAAAGGTAACGCAATATTGATAAATTTATATTGTGAATTATTATTTATATTCTTACAAAATGCAGAATTTTTGGAATAAGAACCAAAAACCTTGTCATCATTGACACTATAATGTCCTGGGACCATTAAAAGATTATTTTCAGATTAAAGTTGAATTCCTTCGGAATGTTACAATTTAGAAATCTGTCCATACTTTCATCTACTTTCACTTTCACGCAGCCTCAGTGATCCATCTCTTTTTCTGATTCACTCTCTTCAGTTGAAGAACCTTCTCGTAATCTTTTGAAAAAGTGTAACTAATCAATATTAAATCACTAAGTCTTAGGTTTGCAAAAAAAAAAAAGACAACTCTTTAAGTTTTACCGACTATTATTTTTCTTCTCTAAATAATAAACTCAAAAAGAGAACAATCAATTGATGTTCACCGATTATTGTACAAATAATCCTCTTAAAATTAAAACAGTAAAGTAATTCGCATTTTGTTTTTAAAAGTAACAAAAACATGTAATAATTATTTTATTTTTTGTTGCCAAATTGACTTAATTTTGCACAGCCATGAAATAAATTTAAAATAAAAATAGCGAAAATTTTACAACGAAAAAACAGTAGGTTCTATTCTAAAATCTATACCAATAACATTTGCTCTTGATAAAAAATGTTAGGTATTCTCGGGTAGAACATAATATATTACAATTGTTCATAGCACTGTATAATACAAGCTTTAATAGTACCCTTGTTACAAATAATTTTATCTGATTACAAGTAATTTTTTTCATTTTACAATATACAGATGGCGTATATTACTTATCGGCTCCAGCCAATCGAAATATTTTTTTCCTAGCTAATTGAAAACGCGTCACATTGCATTAAAAAGTCCAAGCTAGATTTATAAAACCTGTTTTCTAGCCGTTTTTCACTTTCGCTAGAGTGGAAGGTACAAATCTGGAACGTTATTAGATGTTATCTTCGGCTCCTTAAAATTTACCGACTATGTATATATTTATATGAACTTTCAACTATATATACAGAATACACCCTTAATCTTAATCTTGGATCGATAGTCAATAATAAAATTCATTTGAAGACTGGAATTCTTGGAATCTCCGCTTTCGAGTGAAACATTGTGTTTTCTTATAACAGAAATCACAGTTTCCGTTGACGGTAGCGTTGTGCATAAGAAACCAGAGCTTGTGCAGCAAAAGGCCAAAGAATCAGTAGAGTGAACATTCGCGGGGAACATTCGGATAATGGCCACCACTTTGGATAAACGCGACTCCTCTGGTTCTGTGAATTAAAATTTTAAACAATTAACATTGAAAAAATTACAATTCACAATGTTAAATGCTCATAAATAACATTTTAAATTAAAAATTAAAGCAAAATGTTCAACACTTACTGGCTGCGGTGCCAAAACCTTCAAAGCTTGACCTTCCAAATTACGAACTCTCGCGGTTATCCTGTCTAGATCTTTTTGCAAATTTTGCAACGTGAAAGCGATTTGATTGAAAAACTCTGCATCTCCCTTGTCGTCCCTCTTTCCTCTAGATCTTCCTCTTTCATATTTTGCATCTGAACTTTCAATGTAACCGTTCGCATGGGAATATCCATTAACAAGCTCTGATGGATGTTCTTTTGTTACAGCGTTAGGCTTGTTAGATTTATTGTACGAGTTATTAATTATCTGCTGTTGAAACCCGTTGGAAGACTTCGTTAGATCTTTTTGCGATCGCTCAGGCGCTGACTGCAAAAATAACATTAGTTACTGTCAGTTTTTTTGTGGAGATTTTAATTATTTAACCAATGTTACGATATCTAAATAATTACTTCAACGGTATCTTTAAATTCATCATCCTCGCCATCCGTATCAGGGGGCAAAGGACTTGCGCTATGACTACTTGCTGGGCTCGTTTCCAAACTACTTGTTATGTGTCTTGATGTATTGCGTACTCTGTTTGGCGAAGTCTCTCTCGATCCTAATAAAAATAAATAAATAAATTTTACTCCGTTAGACTCTAAAATATTTCCTTAATATTGGCGAATTTTATTTCTTTTAAAAATAGTATCTATTTTTCTCAAGAACTGCGTAAATTATAAGGCTAGAAGTGTCGGCTTCTTCTTTTTCCTTATTCTTCAGTTTCAAACTTGTTAATTACCAAAGAAAGTGAAATAATCCTTGACTTGAATGTATTCAAGATAGCAAAAAATGTTTTAATTTGAACTTTTCTGTGATTCAATATGCTAATGACTATGATCTCAGAACTTGAAAAGAAAATATTTAAGTCCCTAATGTTTATATGAATATTAATTGAGCAAGGGAAAATAAAAATTTCTATGGCAGTTTTTTGTATAGAGTATATTGATTTAATAAACGCTGCAAGAAGAGAAAAGTAAAGAAAAGTATGTATAGATGTTAATTGACGTAGGAATATTAATGAACGAAAACTAAGGAATTTGGAAGTTTTACCTTATTATTGGCATTGCACGATAGAACTACGATTTACTTTCCAAAGGTGTTCGCCAATTAAATCAAGATTAAATTGATATTTCTAGGGAAATTCAAAAGAATTTATATAGTAGAGAAAATATTGAGGAAATGATAATGTTTCTAAAGATCGAAAAACGATATTTATCTAATGAATAGAGTATCTTTCTAGACTGACTTACCTAGTGGTGAACCAGATAACGGTGAACCTGGTTGAGAACGTATACGTTCCAAAACTGGACCCACTAACAATTCCAGGTCTTCAGCAGGAACACTTTCGTAAAATGAATCCAAACTTCCAAGAAAATTTGCCACATTATCGGTGTAGGACATTGTTTCAACAATCTTTAAAAAAAAAAAAAAAAAAATAATAATTAATCAAAATGACCAAGATGTTTTAAAAATATTTCTTATCTTCTTAAAAAAAGAATTATTTGATAATAAAAGAATGATACATTAAAAATTCTCTAACATACCTGAAACTTAACTTGGACGATCTCAGAAGTGTTGGATTTTGAATAAAAACTTTTTCGAAAAGCGTCTACAGGTGTTAGAGAATTTGGCTGTAATTATTTATAGTTCGCGGGGTGCATAATTCGAATATCGAATTCATGATTTCCAATATTTTCCCGTAAATATTTATATATAACATAATTTATGCCAAGTAATAATCCAAACAGATAAAAATTAAGTTAAATGACATTTCGGATAAATATGTACAGAGATGAATTTCAAATTGAAAACGTAAAATGTTGAACTATTTTCAAATTTTGATTTTAAAAATGAAATAAAATCTTTTCTTACTTTTTTTAGTTCATCGACATAATTGTTCATAGCTTCGTTGCGGCTCATATTGCCCAAACGCATCCAAGCGTCCCATTTTGCCTTTTTGACTACTTCCCAAAAAGCTGGCTTTGGGTTTTGACAAGGTCCTTCTGTCGCTTGTTTATAATAACTGTAGAAGCGAAGCATAAGTTCATTGCTTGGCTGATAAGCTCCTATAAACAAAATGCTTTTTTTTAGACCAAGTATCTAAATTATAATAAAAAATTATTTAACTAAATAATAGATCTTTAATTAAACTTCAAATCCCCCATTACAATTGATTTTAACTTTCAAATGTTATTAGAATAAGTTTGGAACTTTAGATATGCATAAAAAAACAAGGGTATAAAGTCAAATTATTCCCATCTTTAACAAATTGATCGAAAATTGATAACTAAATGTGATCAATAAATATAATCTCGCCAGGTTGTTTAAACAGAATGACGGTATTATTCCATACACTTTAGCATATCATTTTGTCCCATTTTTATGGACTGGACTTGACTTCTTATTTCTCTTGTATTTTATTTTCGTTTTTTCTTCGATGAGAAAAATAATCCTTTCATATTATTCGCATACAAAATCAACGCTTTGCAAAATCACTATTTATGAAAAATTATAAATGGAATACATTATTTTATTCAGAAACAGCTGGAACTGTGTATCAAGTGACCTTTAGACAGAATGTTAATATACGTCCATTCTAGAATTATTCTTCAAGAAGTTCCTTGCTTTTAAAATATTGTCACTCCTGCACTTTGCAACGTTACCGTTTATCATATTACGTACAGTCGAATTTATAAATAAAAGTCTAAAATTACATTGATTTCAAATAGAATTGAAGTAATTAAAACAAAAAGTATATGGATAAATTTAAATAAATTTATGAATAATACGAAAATAAATCAATTTGATTTTTATGACTGATTTTTTAGAATATCAAAGACGATTGATTTTGAAGATTTGTATCAAGAAAATATGGTAAGGTTTAATCTCTTGTTTGCAACATTAACATATTTACTGATAATCTGAAATTCAGATAAGATTTGAAATATTTCAATAATCATTTCTATATTTATGGAAATACAAAGTACATTTCTGCTGTAGGAATTTTACTTTTATTTGAAATTTAAAAAGCATTATCTTTTAAATAATATTCGCTTAAATTAATAAAAGAAAGTCGTCGAATTTTGCATTGCCTTTCCAATTACTATAATGATTGTATAGTTGTAAAAAATGATATATTCAGTATTAAGGATTCCAAATTTATTTTGTTTTCATTCGACTGCATTCGACTTTCACTTAATTACTGACTCTAAAATCACGCCGTAACTCTTGGATCGTTACACATGCGAAATTTACATTCTAGAAATTAAAAATATAAAAGTATGGTATAATTTAGAAGTCATCTAAAGTGAAGATCACAAAGAGCACAAAACTGCAAGAACATGATCAAGGGGAAAATTGTGTCAATGATGCAAAAACAAAAAAAAAAAACTAAGCTGATAATCTAAGACTCGTAAAGCGTACTTGTTAACGTTTGACCCTGATTATTCAAAGACTGCATCATTCAAGAGATTATTTTTCTTTAAAAAATGGGATATCAAAAGCAAATTTAAAAAACCCAATGATCTACCAGACGCGAAAAGATGACAAATGTTAATTTACATTAAAATTAAACATAAATTTTTCTTAATTTTGTCCTTCTTTTTTCTAGTATTTTTATTTCATTAGAATTTTTGCTAAAAATGTAGAAATTCTGTTTAAAATATTACAAAATCGTTCACATTTCGAAAGATAATATGTGTTTACAAATAAAACTGTAGATAACAGGAATAAAACACGATACATGAGAATAAAAAAATTCCACTTTTCTTTTATAAGGTCGTAACATTTAATTTACATATTAACAAAAGAATAGTCTCATTAATATTAATTATAATAAATAAATAATTCATAAGTACTCATTGCCTAATTTTTAATTCAATCACATGAAGTTTTCTGCTGTTTTATAATGCTTTAAGATTTTCACAATAAGACTAAGGTATTCTCAATAAAATAGGATCTTTTTCTTTATAAACTTACATATTTATATCCTCGTTTATATCAGAGTGTATTACATATTCAAAGAAATTTTAATTTAGTCAAAAGTTAGGCTTCACAATACATCTAAAAAAATTATATATATATTTTTTAAATTATTGACTTAATGTGAAAGGATTAAAACTTGAAACCTTGAAAGGGTTCAGAGATTAATAATACGACATTGAAAATTGTTGCTCTTATTGAGTGAAAGTGCAAAGAGAACAAAAAATGTTTAACCTAAATAAAACAAATAACAAAGGATTTGTTTCTAGTAACATGAAAACTTCAAATTCGTCAACCTACTTGACAAAAAACAAATTGTCTTGAAGTTCCTGGAGTAAAAAAAGGAGGGTGAAAGGATTAATTAAAAGGAAAAATAAATAAATTCTAAGCAGAAAGTGAAGCTATAATAACCAGATGCATTTTCCTCTTCTATGTCTGTTAGAACCCGCAAGAATGTAAGGGAGAGAAGAGACAGAGAGGGTAATAAGAAAGAGAATATTTGAAATAGTTTTTAGTTTTTACCATTTTTTGGCAGATTCCTTATAACATTAACAGCCGCGTTGAATTTTTCTTCGATTGACATGTTGATGGAATGTTTAGACCGAATATTCTTGAACACTGACAATTAGATTTGTCAAACGTCAAACTTATTGCAGGAAGCACTGATAATACGAAATCAGAAAAGAATTACACAAAAACACAAAAACAGTATGCCAGATTGACCAAGCGATAATTATCACAATCACAAGTCGGGATGACTGATGACAAATTGCCAATAGGCGATGCGATTGGTAAATGAAATGATAATGACAGAGAATGACTTCACTGCATTCGCGATCACAACTTCAGGGTCGTAACAAATTGGTAGTAAAAAAATATTGGCGCCCTATGCCAACCTGACTCTTTATTTTTTTTTTTTTCACCAAACTTTCGAGTATTCTCTTATAAAATTTTTTAAAAAATAGCATAAGAAACTATTTTTTAAACTTAATGTTGACTGAGAATTTGAATGAATCACTCTGTCAGTTTGTTGAAAAAGGGTTCAGAAGATACCAGTTTTTGGTACGTAGTTGGGAATGACGTACCAATCAACTCAATCAATTGTACGCATGCGTATAAACAAATTAACTTAAAAATACAAGATTTGCACTGTAAACAAAAATATTATTCATTTTTCTTATTTTCATAGGCAATTTGAATATATATTTATTTGGCTAAATTCGAAAGTAAACGCTTGTCCAAGAACAAAGTAATTTTTTATTGAAAATTTAAAAACCAGATACATGATGACCACCATCTTTGACAAGTGGGAAATTTGAATCATTCGAAAAAAAATTTTTTAATTAGATATACAGATACAATGAACATAATGATTGTTAATATTTTTTTATCCACTTACAGTTGTGCGAGTATACTTTTTTTATTCGTAAATAAATAATTGTGTTAATAAAAATCAAATGATAAGAATGCCAAAAAGTCTAAAAAGGCTGATTTGACAGGTGTCATTGAGTGTATACATCTTCGTCCTTTTATTGTGCAATTTTTGTAGTCAAACAAAGATAGTAATTTTGTTTATTAGATCTTAGAATAAGAAGAAATTTCGCTTTATTCAATACAATAATAAGTTGTGCTGTTTCGCCTTATAAAAGTATTCAACTACACCATCAGGTAACAGTTTGATCATTTTTAGGTTATGTACACTTTGCGCTCAATAAAAAACAGAAACACGGTTTCTGTTTTTAAATAAATGTCAATTTTTTTCATTATAGTTAAGAAATGGCTGGCAGAGGACGAGGATTTATACGAAGTGAAGGATCAGAAATTCGTAAACCAGGAACAACTAGTATTCCTCAGACTGTCTCACCGAAACCAATAAAAAATGAAGAATGCAATCAAATTATTAACTTGATTGAAATGTTACAAATAAATGAATGCACTACAGAGGTGGAAGTTCATGAAATAGAAGCAGTGCTCCTCAATGCTGCAAAGAACAATAAACTAAAGTAATCATAAGTTTTCTTCTTAAAACTTGAAAAAAACAACAAACATTTTTTTAAAACTATTTATTCGTGAGGTACTAAGTCATACATTTTACTTTTACAGTGAAGTATTTAATGAGCTTCATGATCGGGCTTTGGACGATCGACAGTTTGGTATCAAGTTCGCTATCGTCTTTAGTAATAAAACGATTTACTCTCTAGAAATGAATGATGGTAGTAAACTACAAATCACTTTGATGAGAGCATTGCAAAATGTATATTTAAGTAAGTATACTGAATTGAAACTGGAATGTAAATATAAGTATGAACAATATGCACACAAAAACAATAAAAAAAAGTGAGGAATTGGAAGTAAAAACAGATGTCTTTCAAGAATCACTTAGGTCAATCTGCTTTATTATTTATAACTGTGTGTAACGTCTCTCCTTAGCTTGCATATTTTCTTTTAGCTTATATAGTGTACAAGCATAATACTAAACATAAAAATATATCTGAAATCGTTAGAAGTAGAAAGAAAAAATGATGGATTAATCGTGAATAAATTAAAAATAAAAATAATGATTGGCTTTATCATAATTAGATAGTAATCAGAGAAACGCAAGATGTGATGACTTGGCAAATATTTCTTAAAACAAAAGAGAATAGGAGGGAGTAGTATTCAAAAAAGAAACCAAATTTCAGAAGCTTTAAGTATAAAAGTATAGAAGAAGAGGAATATTTCTTCCGTTTTGAATTAAAAATAATCATGATTTTTACTACTTTCAGAACATGAAGAAATAATGAAGCGAAATTTCTCTCAACTACGTAATGCAGCATCTTTACTTGGCGAAGTCTATAACCGACTGAGGATCGCATCGCTACCATTAAGGATTCTCGAAGAACCATTGCTTCATTATATGAGAATTCTGCTCAATAATTGTCATGAAGCTGACATTGAGCTCGTTACAACTCAGGTAATTCAGCAAGAACTTGAAATCTAACAATATAGTTAAAATCCCGTTTGAATAATCTTATTATAAAATATTCTAATTTTCTTGCAGATTTCAATCAATGGCCGAAAGATATACGAAGAGAATCAGAAGCAACTGGAGGATTTCATGAATGTTGTGAAAATTGTACTTATTAACCAGAGCTTAACTCCCCGATCTCGAGGAATGCTTCTATTTATGATCGATCTAGCGCACCAAAGATATAGCCCCTTATCTGGGGAACTACAAAATTTTTACGTTACGCAACTCGGCACTCAAACCTTCATAAGCATCCAACGACACAGCGATCTTCTTACAATCAATACAAAGTCGAAACTTCAAATTGAAGGTACCCTTGACAACAATTATGCCTTTAATACGAGATTCTTTTAAAGAATCGAATACACTTTAAATCATTTTTATTTTAGACGGAGACTCGGAGAGCGTTTCATCGAAGAGTGAAACAAAGTCGGACTCTGATTCCATTGGTATTTTAATGAAGGCTACAAAATCGGAAAATAGTGCTCAGCAAGATTCACCTGATAAAAAACGAATGGTAAATAATGAGAGGCCAACAAATAGTGGGAATGCGCCTATTCCGCGAGCAATCCGTGGATCTGGAGCAACGGATCAAAGAAATTTAAAAAAGTCACCAAGAGGAAGGAAAGAAAAACTTACTGACGATCAAGTTTGGTCCTCGAAACAAAACAGCACAAGTAAAGTTTGGGGCCATGATGACCGATTTGAAAAGGATTATGATTAAAAATGACAATTAATAAGTAAATTTTTTTACTAATAAAGCACAAGAATTTTTTTAAAATTCGGTATGAGAATGCATAATATTAAATGAAGTGAGATTACGTTTTTAATTCCTTCTTAAGCAATGTTTATAATAAATCATCACCATAAACTATAAAATAAATTTAGAATAATTTTATACTTTTTAAATATATTATTTTGACTTAACTTTTTTCTAAGATTGAATTTATCGGGCTATTTGGATTGTATAATTATTTGTATATATTCAGTAAGATTTTTTTTTCATTTAAAGTCTATATTCAAAGATGAGGTGTTTGTTTTAATATCATGTGATTCATACAATATTCCTCAATTTTGCTCAGTATCATCTCTCTTGAAATGCTTAGCGTTTATATCGTACATTCTTTAATGGACTGATAAACACGTATATAACGTGTTAAGGATACTTAATCACAAAAATGTTAAGTTTAAGAAACTTACGACGTTATTCTCATTTATAACATTTTTAACATGTATAAGGCAATATGTAAGCAACTCACATTTATTTTTTTGGATTTTATATAATAATAAGTAAATCCAAAGAACAAATCTTTTGTTTCTATTATTTCTATAGGTACTTAAAAATTGCGGTTCTCTGATATACATATTAATTAATACAAAACTAGTAAATCATAGAGTTTGTTTTGTTTTTATAGAAAGTTTAGAAAACGAACCTAAAATCTGTTTTACTTCAAACTGCTTCAAATGCTTCAAACATATACAAGATGGATTTTTTCGGTCTTACTTTTTTAGGAGAGAATAACTACTTTCGTGAAAAAATCAGGAAAGGTAATTTAATATTAATTGATTAAAATGTGGAATTCTGAAAACCTAATTTATATTTCTGAAAGTATTAATTTATTTTTAATTTTGATTGTAGATTATGAGGAACCGAAAGATTTTCCAGGGTTGAAGAGTATTTTAGAATCACGTTTAGCTCAAGAACCAAGAAAAACGTTTTGTGAAATTTATAATATGCTTGATCCATATTTAAAAGTGGGGAATGGATTTTCCTATGGTAGTTATGAACGTCTAGATAAACAAAGAAAGAAATATTTATGGAAACCTCTTGGTCCAGCAGATATTTATCGTGTGCCTCCAACTTCTGGCCAAGAAATTGGATTTTGGAATAATGATATTTCTTTGAAAAATGCAGGGTGGATGAAACACGATAAATTTTTTGGATCTCGTCGCAGTGATATGACGAAGTAAATTAAATTATCGAATACTTTAAAAATTATAGCTTTCAATAATTTTATTTTAATTGCTAGTTTTAATTTGCTGTTAAATTTTTTTTCTTCATAAAATAATGAATGTTTATATTTTAGGACCAAAGATGAAATTTTAAAAGCGAATCCACTAATGGCTTGGTGAAAACGGCAATTTTACATTCTTGAATTTTAAAAGCGTTCAAATTTTACCGCCATAAGAACCGGATATCCGTTTACGGCCCAAATCATGTTCCGATTTTACAAGATGTCGGCAAGTTGAGAGATATTGACAGTTTCAAAACCTGTTTATGTATACAAATTTCTTATTTCAAGTGAAACAAAAATTATTTTGTGAATTGTGAGCTTCAGTAAACTTAAATATATATTGTGAATAAATAAAATTGGTAAGTTGCGACGACTTTTCTTTATTTAGAAATTAATACAATTTTTTGGAGCATATTTTCCTCTTTTATGCTTTGAGTGGTTAAATTTCTTTGTTTAATCTTTCTGTTAACTAAGAATTATCGATACCCGTATTTAAATTGTATTTAGATTTGTTTATTTGTGTTTTTTGTATTCTAATTGCTATTTTGAACAATTGGGTCGATATTCTGCGACGTAGAATTGCAAAGAAGACGGTTTTACCCATTGATTGATTTTCTTGAAAGGTATATATGCAATAGTTGTTTTGCATAATTATTTAATTATGTCGATAAGTTTGTTTTACAGTTTCTAATAATTTAATAAATTGTAGTTTGTATTCATTTTATTAATATTAATTTGATTAATCTCCATACTTATTTATTCATACTTTACTAGGAGTAATTATCGAGTTCTTGACGTGATGATAATACTGATTTGTAAATTATCATGAAATTGCAAAAATTAATTTATTCTAAGTCTGTTTTATCCGTAATGAAAAATAGGTCTAAAATTATTATCCAACTACAAGAAATGGTACACGAAATTTAATCTTAAGATTTGTAAAAAGAAAATGTTATTTCTTGTGTAATTCAAATTAGAATTTTCTTTTATAGTGAAAATTGGAAAGAGAGGTGGAAAATCATTTTACCTCTGGAACGTTAAAGAGTTATTTTTATCAATGATACTCTTTCTGACATGTCTTACACTGAACTGGAACATGGCTATCAGGTGAGATTTAGATATTTAAAAAATAATAAAAAGAATCTTAAACTGAATTAAAAAGATAAAAATCAAAATAATAATAATTTTTAATTTTCTTTCTCCAATTTTAGGGACTTAGGGGCGCAAACCGGCCTTTATTTTACGTAGGAGATCTTAACGCAGTTCAGCCTTCTCTTGTAGGTTCAGTGGGATCTTCCATTTATCTCGGAACTAATCGGGTAAGTGCTTTTGATACTAAAATCTCAATTCTTACTAAGAAAACATTTTATATCTACATATAACGTTACTTCATACATACATACATATTTACTTTTGCAGCATATTTTAATTTCACGGTAGAGATTTTTTATAAACTACTTTTCTTAATTTTTAAAATATTGACTTTGCTTGATAGATAAGATGTAAATTTTCCAAACTGAAATATGTAGACTTCAATATTAAATTTGCAAGTGCGACTTAAGTTTTTAATTTATGACTTCTAAATCTGGTTTATCTAGATTTTTCGCAACATCTATGTCAACTATATATTCAGAGTAAACATTCTGAGTGTGATTATCGTGATTATCTATCCTGAAACCGATACCTGTTTAAAATAGTGGCCATTACCAGTTTCAAATTCTTTTCTTCAATTAATAGATTCAGTGCAAAAATTAATTCTTATTTTATTTAGATAATTAAAAGTAAACTTTGTTTAAAAAAAAAACTGAATCTAATGTTCCTAAAATTCAATACAGTAACAATTACGAAGCTAACTTCTTTTTAAAATAAAATGAACTTCCCGGATAGTTCATGAAATTTATTGATTATTTTATAAAAAATTAGTTTTGGCTTTATTTTAAAAGCTTACGAGTATAGAATTTTCCTTTGTTTAAAGAGACTATATTTATTTACCCACGTTTGTCGATACTCACACGCACTTGCCTTATTAATAGAGGCAGTCTAACATTGGTTGAATCATGAATTAGTTCTCTATTGATACTCGTGCATGTAGCATTGTCTTCACTTTTCTCAGTTACTTGTAAAAAAAAATTAGAATATAAACAAACAAATGAACAAAAACGTGAATGTGATTATTTAAATATTTATAACAAGAATTAATTAACTAACAATAATAATTAGAAACAACTAGAAGTGATAACTTGCTTAAATTGAAAAATTTAAATTGTATTATAAAAATTAAACTCGTTTATAAACAATCACCGAAAAATGTGAATCTTCATTTGAACATCTGCTTACTATCACAGACTGTTTTACGAGCTAAGTGTCATTAATGCAGAAGCTCGTTAAAATATGCAGAATTTTTATCTTTAAACCAGACTCACAGTTGTTTATTATTATTTGACACTTCTTTTGTTTCTTTTGTTTCTTTTGTTCCTAATTTACACTTCTTTTTTATAAAGAAGTTTAATTGCTCATTTTGCTTTATGACTTTAGAAATTAGAATAGAAGTACTTTTTAAAAGTATTTTAATTTGTCTTAATGGATTATCTTTGACGAGGTCATTGTGTGCCAGATAGACGTAAATCAGTTTGGCAAGCATGTATGAAACATTTTGTAAATGATGAATACGTGACTCACATTTGTGATGCCTTCTGTAGATCAAGTATTGTGTAGTAAATCTACAACTGTTGCAAAATAAAAAATTGGTCAGTCAGTATAGACCTTCGATTCGATTCTCTTTCAAATTATCAATTTCTTTTTTAATTCTTTGTTCTAAACCGTCGTTCAGCATTTAAAATTCTAATTGCAGGTTTTTGCAATTTTATGCAATATTTTTCAACAATGTTTTGAGTTATATAATAAGCTAATAAAAACAAATGCACATCCTCAAGTTATTCTTAAGCCTCACTCTTCGTTTTACGTTTGGCTTCTCGTGATCTTTTAGTAAGTTAAACAAAGTTTTTAATTGTATTCCATTAATTAATTTCAATTAATTTTTTTACACTTATTTATTTGTAAAAAAGTACCTTTATTATTATTAAGTAAAAAATGTGTTCACTCGTAAGGAATAAAACAAACCGAGTTAGAAGTAATTAGTTACAGAAAAAAATATAGAAAATTAGTTATAGAAACAAATTCTAGTATGAAGGAAGTTTATTGTAAAAAGAAGATCTTATAAAAGTTTTGTAAGCTTGACCTTGATAAAGAATGAAACGTAATAGTGGCCGAAAAGCAGTGACCGTGAATTAAATGAAATTTCTTTTAACAAGCGGAATGCTTCTAAACTTAATTGAATCATCTCTTATTAACACAAACAAGCCTTGACTAGAAGCGTGTGTGGTTTGCACTTATACAGCTGACTGTCACAAAACTGGATCTGATAAGTGTAAACACGCTGGTAAAAATAATGTATGTATTATAATCTGTATTAAACTGCTACATCGTACGGCCTAAAATAGCCGAAGGTGATTTATCAAAATGCAAGTAATCCAAAACTGAGTTTCATTCACAATTTGGTCGCGTACACAACCAACCGCTTCCTCAAGAGTGATTTTCTTTACACAAAAAGCTACCTAAGAATCATTGTTTGATGTCACAAATTCAATCAATTTAACCAATAAAGTTTGAATTAATGAAATTAAATAAATATGCTGATGGATGTAACTAATTAAAATGAACTAAGCTTCTCTAAATCTTTTAATCTTCTCTGTGATATTTTTTCTGATGGTGTCGAATCTTTAGAAAAATAAAAGGAAGTGTTTTGGGAACTTAAAAAAAATGAGTGCATCCAGAAATTAAAAGTTTAAGAGTTCAGTGAACGTGATGCAGGATAGGAGAAATCGAACGTTATTGTTTGGATTGTATTTAAGAGAAATTAACAATGGAGTGGACTTGGTGGAAGGATTGGTGGCGGTTAAGAAAGTGGCGTCATCGAAATGATAGTACGAGTTCTACATCTGCAACAGACACCGAGGATGTTGAGGATTACGACGGATGCTGCTGTTGTGATGAGTGCTTTGTACGTTTTGAAAATCTAAAAAAATCGAATCGACTTTCAATTATCACATGAGTATGGAAAATTCAATAAATCATCGATAACAAGCAATCATCGTCACAAGCTTCATTGAAACCCGTTGCAGAATTTTTTTCATCCTACATTTCTTTTGTCATTGCAATCAATAACTCTAAGAAATTTTTCTCTGTGTAGAAGCACAGAGAAAGCTTCCGGAAGAAGAAAAATTATTCAAATGGTTTATAATTGACGGCCTGGATCGAAAAAGTCACTCAGCGCTCGAGATCGAGTAAAACTATTATTCCATTTTCATCGGAAAAAAAAACTTTAAAAAAAAAGTCCCGTTTTTTCATTCTATACAAGAAAATATATTATTAAATTTAATTTGTTTAACTTTAAAACTTCAGTCCACCGAAACGTTTGAACAATAGTTTTACTCGATCTCGAGCGCTGAGTGACTTTTTCGATCCAGGCCCTCAATTTGAAATTGAAATTTTCAATACCTTTTTATTCTGTTTGTTTCCTATCAGTAATTTTAAAATGCCTGCAAAAAATCAGTTTTTGAAGGTAGCCTTAATGTAATAGCAAATAATAATTTTCCAACAAATGAAAAGGTTTTGAAACAAAATATCGTGAAAATGACGAAGATGAATAAAGCAACCATTAGTATTTGTGATCATTTTTACAAGAAATTCAAGCTATAATTGTACATCATCTGCTAATAATAATACCAATTGTCGAACATTGTTATCATAACAAGAAAAGAATTACATAATGTCTGTTTGGCATCCTAGAAGTTGGCACTCACATGTGAGGTTTGAATATGGATTTATATTTGTGTGTATGTATACGTTTGTGGTATATACAGCTTGCTATAAAATCTTTGTTAGTAAAGCTTTCCGGCTGCGTGCGTCTCTAAATTTAGAGAGATTTGAGGTATATTTTTGTAATGACATTTGGAGAGTCCCTTTGTTGCGGCCAGTTTCTCAAATGCTGGTATGTGACCCGCCAATTAATTTTACATTTGGTACTTGACCTACATTTCAAAATTCAACGACCAATTCGCATTTTAAAAAGTAGAATTCAACTTTTGTTCAATTTACTTTTGCTTTAGTCATTTTGAGATCTACGGAATGTCTCATGGTAGAATTTTTCCTGCCAAAATTCTTAAAGTAGTTTGTTCATTTATTAATAACAATGACTTGGATAAAATAGTGGAAATTACTTTAGGGAGAATTTAGTAGCTCTGAATGTTTTTGCTTTTTTTGTGGATTTAATTTTGTTTTAACTTTCATAAATTCTACTTCCGCAGCACTTACGTAATAAGATTTATATAATCTTCTGTATTTTTCTCAAATTTTTATTTTATAATTTTGAAAGAGGTTTCAAATTTTGAAAACTTTTAATTAAAATTTAAAATGATGTGGATATTTAAAATTTGTATGATGTAGTAGAACAGAATGAGTGACGAGCATATTTCAAAAATATTTAATGAGTTTAAGGACTCTGCAGTCTGTACTCAACTTTCTTTCATATTAATCATAATATAAAATGGATTACATTATTTGCTTCGCTTAAGAATAGTTGCTTAAATATTTAATAGATTAATGAATAATGAATAATCAATCTACGTTTTTACTTTTGATCGTGAATCTAAGCTTTATCTTGTTTTTGCTTTTTATCACTTTTTGATTTTTCAAGTAAGCCTTTTAATTGAAAAACTTTGTAAAGATGCACTTTTCTGCACTTCTAAAGAAGTGCTGGTTAATAGACTTAATTAATCTCTCGCATCAGTTTGTCAATTATACCACTTACTCGTCTTTTCCTTGTAGGTTTCATTCGACCTTCACTCTTTAATGTTCCTCATAAAGAAAGTTATTGCCTTCCTTTCTTGCTAAAAGTGATGCTCGAAATAACGAATTTTTTCTTTTGGAACATTGAAGATTTTTTACTTATTCAGTTCTGAAAGGAAAATAATGTATGGATTTTTTCGACTTTTTAAAGAAGCTTAACAAAATTTTAATGTGAATAACCATGAACCACAGGCTGATCGATAATAAATCCGATCATTTGCTTATTTTCCCAGTACATTATTATGTTTACTTATTATTTTTCTAACGCAAATTATATTTTTATTTCCAGGGCGAGCTGTCGGACGAGTGTGTAAGTGAGGATGGCTGCCTGGGTGGCGATTTGGAAGGGGAGGGGAAGCAGGTTTTGGTGGGAGTATGTGCTATGGCCAAAAAATCTCAAAGTAAACCAATGAAGGAAATTTTAACCCGGTTGGAAGAATTTGAGTACATCAAAATCATAGTTTTTGCCGAAGAAGTCATTTTGAAGGTACATATTTAACACTAATTTTCTCTTCGTTTTTAATACAAATGATTGACCCTTAAACCATTGTCTAAAATCAAATAAACCTGAAAACCTAAATCTAAATATGTAATGCATGTATTAAATTAATTTTTAGGAACCAGTGGAAGATTGGCCAATTGTAGACTGTTTAATAAGCTTCCATAGCAAAGGTTTTCCTCTTGAAAAAGCCATTAGCTACGCTAATCTTAGAAATCCTTTCATTATCAACAATCTTCCCATGCAATATGATATTCAGGTATGAATACAATTTTCTTTAATAGAGTAATGAAAAATAATTGTTCTTACATCTTTTTTTAAAATTAAATTTATATTATTTATTTCATGTGATCGCTTATTCTCTAATAATCTAGGATCGAAGAAGAGTTTATGCAATTCTGGAAAGCGAAGGAATAGAAATTCCTAGATACGCAGTTCTCGATAGAGATTCCCCTGATCCAAAACGTAAGTTCTAATTATTTAAAAATTGAAATTTACTAAACTTTTTAAAAAATTTATAACCACAATAATACTTCGTTAAGTTTATTGCACCATTTAACAAACCATTTTTTTTTGAAATGCAAAAATCTTATGCATAAAGTCTTACTTGCATCTAAACTTATTGAGCTTGTTTTACTTTTGGTACAAATTTGTTTATTTTAGACGTTTGTTTCTTATTTTTAATAATTCTGATTTAAGTAGAATTATTTTGTTGTGTTGGTTGTTCTTATTTTGACTTTGGAAGAACAAAGGTCTTATTTTAGATCACGAATTGGTTGAATCGGAGGATCATGTGGAGGTTAATGGAGTCACTTTTAACAAACCCTTTGTGGAAAAACCCGTGTCTGCTGAAGATCACAACATATATATTTATTATCCTACCTCTGCAGGTGGTGGCAGTCAAAGATTATTTAGAAAGGTACTGAAACTGTTATTAACATTAAGTGTTTTTCAATATCATCTCAAACACGATTTTATATCAATAGATGAATAGATTTTATTATGAATTCGTTATCACATCTAATCCCATAGTACTATTTAAATTTTTATTTGTATTTAATTTTCCCTCACTTTATTATTTAAGTTTAAACCATTTTCTTTTTGAAATTAGCACGATTCTGTAAAAGGGCAAATTTAAATTGTCAAAATTTACTTTTTTTCTCTCTTCTTCCTTTTCACACACCTCTTCATTTGTATTTTTAAACTTTTTATTTATAATTTTTCAATATTTGTAGGCAAAACACTACCCATTCTTACAGAAATTGAAGATAAGTAAAGAGATATAATATTGGTTTAAAGTAAATCTTCCAACGCTTACTACAATTGATTTAATGAATCGACCGGTTAATTAAATGTATTATTGATTCAATAATTACAGATAGGTAGTCGCAGTAGTGTATACTCTCCAGAATCACGAGTTCGTAAAACTGGGTCTTATATTTATGAAGATTTTATGCCCACCGATGGTACAGACGTTAAAGTTTATACAGTTGGTCCTGATTATGCTCACGCAGAAGCTAGAAAAAGTCCAGCTCTCGATGGAAAAGTTGAAAGAGACTCGGAAGGAAAGGAAATTCGATACCCAGTTATTCTGAGCAATGCCGAAAAGCTTATCAGCAGGAAAGTCTGTTTGGCTTTCAAACAAACTGTTTGTGGATTCGATTTACTTAGGTAAATTTTGAAAAAAATTTCAATATTGTTCATCAAGTTTTCAAGATTATTTTAATGAATTAAATTTTTAATTGTAATATTTTTTCAGAGCTAATGGTCAGTCTTTTGTCTGTGACGTAAATGGATTCAGTTTTGTGAAAAATTCCAATAAATACTACGACGACTGTGCAAAAATCCTAGGGAATATGATTCTCCGAGAGCTTGCCCCAACATTGCACATTCCATGGAGCGTTCCATTTCAGTTAGACGATCCACCTATAGTGCCTACCACATTTGGAAAAATGTAATTGAAAATTAAATTACAAAATTGAAAGCTTTTTTCAAAATAATCTAACATTTCTTATTTGTTTAAAGGATGGAATTGCGTTGTGTAGTAGCAGTAATCAGACACGGAGACAGAACTCCAAAGCAGAAGATGAAAGTGGAAGTGCGACATCCAAAGTAAGTAAAATTTAAAATACTTATCTTAAATAAAAAGAACAATCAATTTTTGTTAGGAAATTTATAATTTTAATTTGCGAAAATAGGTTTTTTGAAATATTTGCCAAGTACGATGGCTACAAACACGGGCACGTGAAGCTTAAACGGCCGAAACAACTTCAAGAAATTTTAGATACTGCTCGTAGTTTGTTAGCAGAAATACAACATCGAGCAGCTGGTCCTGAATTAGAGGAAAAGCAAGGAAAGCTCGAACAGCTGAAAAGCGTGTTGGAAATGTGGGTAGTCTAAAACATTTAATATCAGTAGAAAATAAATATTAAGTAACATATTTTTTATTTTTCAGCAAACAAAAGTATCCTATCAATGTTTATTTCTACTAATTTGGGTTTAGAATAGCAAGTACCATTCTGGTAAATTTTTGTCTTTTGCTCTAGGTACGGTCATTTCTCAGGAATAAATCGAAAAGTACAAATGAAGTATCAACCTCGAGGAAGACCCAGGGGTAGTTCCTCGGATGATGGTAGTGGTATAATTCGTAGTTTATTCAGAATTAAATATTCTGAAATAAAAATTAAAATCATTTTACTAGGGTTTAAGAAGGATCAAGCGCTACGTTATATTTTTGTTACTTTTTCGAGACTCAAAACTAGGGGTATTCAAAATTCAATTCTAATAGTTTAAGTATCAAAAAGTTACTCAACAATCTCTTTAAAAAATAGACACTTGATCCTCCTTAAGTTTAATTTTGTCTAAGTCGATCTTTAAAAATTATTTTTATTTATTTGTATAAACAATCTTTTAAAATAATATTGGAGAAAATTTTGTTAAGAACATTTTTAAACCCATCGTTATTTCAGATCGACTCGGAGAACCTTCCTTGGTTTTGATTTTAAAGTGGGGAGGAGAATTAACTCCTGCTGGTCGAATCCAAGCTGAGGAACTGGGGCGAATTTTTCGCTGCATGTACCCCGGTGGTCAAGGTAGACACCTTAGTGGTTCGTATCTTATGCTCTTTTGCTTGTTTTGCTGGCAGCTGTATCTAGTAATTGCAATTATTAAAAACGAGAGTTGTTTTTACAAAGTTATATATTCTGATTTCAACGCATTTGGCTCGCCGACTATGGATTCAGCGACTAAATTTGGAAAGTTTGTGTACTCCCAAAAAATATTATCGGTATATAACTATATATGTAATCCCTGAGTCGTTGAGAGGAAAGAACGGAATCACTTTGCTCTATAGAAAAATAATTTTATTTTTCTCTCAATGGTTTATTTTGTCCTTTCTAATCGCATAATCTTGAAACTGTAAATAAATCTTTTTAAGCTTCAATTAACGTTTACGCCCTTTTTTATTCTAACAGTTTAAATTATCAAAAAATTGGGTGTATTATATTTTCAATATTTAAGAATTTTCAATATATTTTATTATTTTTGGGCCCTCTATAATGTGTAAAATTATTTATAATCTTTAATGTTTAAATTGATTGGTAATCTTTTTGTCCTCTTTTAATTTACTTATTTATAATTTCTGCAAATTTTCTGTAGTATTTTTTATAGAAAAAAAATATTAATATACTTGAATACCTATTATTTACAGATAATTTTAAATATTATTTCAGAGGATGACTCAGAGATGTTACCAAATCACGGTAACTTTTATTTTGAATGGACGCTTTTTAGTAGTTGTTGTAGATTAATGTTTGTAAGAATTCTAATGTCTCTAAACCCCTAATAGTTTGCTCCTCGTCAAAAGTTAAAGCTCGAGCAGATCAAAAATTTTCTTTTATAAGGAAAATTCTCGATCATTGGGTGTGACGAGATTTTAGAATGTTTAAAAAAAATAAAATCAGCAAAATCAGAAACAGGAAGGTCTTAATTAATATTAAAATATTTTTTGAAATATAAATACAATTATTATTTTCCTGTCTGATGGCGCTCACGTAGTTTGGTGTAACCATTTTGAATAGACCAGTTTGCTTGCCATTGATACGTGTTTTCTAAGTGTGATTAGTATTCAATTTGTTTCAACATAATATAATGATAAACTATTACAAGGAAATAATCTCATCATGTCATATTTCTTTCAGAAAAAATCACACTCATAAAGGAGCATTGAAAACCAAGTTCTTTTACAAACTTGTTAGAAAATTTATATTTAGAACTTTTCATTAACCATAATTCATAATTCGTCCATTCATCTTAAAGTGCCTCTTTCACGTTTTACATATTTCATTCATACAGGAATGTTGTTAAAGCACAATCAGTGTTCATAAAGTCGAATCAAATCTGGCGCAATATAGCCAATAGCGTTGTTGTTTCACAATAAAAACTGCAGTAAACACTATTTTTGTCGCTTTCACTTTAATTTTTTATTTATGTAGAATAATTTTATTTAGGTGAATATGCTGGAGCGCAAGGTTTAGGTCTTCTTAGATTGCATTCGACATTCCGCCATGATTTAAAAATTTATGCAAGTGATGAGGGAAGAGTTCAGATGACAGCTGCTGCTTTTGCAAAAGGATTACTAGCTTTAGAGGGCGAACTTACTCCTATTTTAGTTCAAATGGTTAAAAGTGCAAATACCAATGGTTTATTGGATAATGATTGCGATAGTAGCAAATACCAGAACATGTAAGTTTGAGTGGAAAATTTTAAAAATGTCTTTCAATTTGTATTATTAGAAAATTTAAACATTAAATTGATTATCTTAAGGAACTGGAAAAATATATTTAAAATTATTTCAGGGTGAAAACTCGTTTGCACGAATTACTTCAACAGGATCGAGAATTCACGCGTGAAGATAGAGAGGAAATAAATCCTGGGAATGCTTTGAGTATTAACGCAGCTTTAGATTTTGTTAAAAATCCAGTAAAATGTTGTCAGCATGTTCAAACTTTGATTCAAAAACTAATGGATATCGTGCGGATAAAAAAAGATGACATTAAGACAAAAGGTTTAATTAATTTTAAATATTCTTCATCTTTTATTTATTTTCTTTTAATTCCATCATATATTACTATACATCTGCTTATTTTTAATAGATGTTATACTTTATCATGGAGAAACATGGGAACTGATGGGTCGACGTTGGGGAAAAATCGAAAAAGATTTTTGTACAAAACACAAACGTTTTGATATTTCGAAAATACCAGACATCTATGATTGTATCAAGTATGATCTTCAGCACAATAATCACACCTTGCAGTTCGATCATGCTGAAGAATTGTATATTTATGCTAAATACCTCGCTGATATCGTCATTCCTCAGGTTATTAATTTAAAATTTACCTTTTTTCAGTGAAAAAGTCTATATTGTATATATTATTTTTTTATCATAGGAGTATGGATTAACCGTCCAAGAAAAACTCACAATTGGGCAAGGAATTTGTACTCCCCTCTTGAAAAAGATCAGAGCAGATCTTCAGAGGAATATTGAAGAATCTGGAGAAGAAACTGTTAACAGACTCAATCCAAGGTACAGAATGTGAATTTAATAATAGAATCATTTATTTGTAAAAAGAGTTGTTTATTCAAGATTAATAAATTATTGTTATTATTCCAGATATTCGCATGGAGTTTCAAGTCCCGGACGTCATGTAAGGACAAGACTCTATTTTACAAGTGAAAGTCATGTTCATTCCTTACTGACAGTTTTACGTTATGGAGGCTTGCTAGATGTGAGTTACAATTTAAATAAAAATTTATTCTTTGTGCCTTATAACCAAATGTTTCGAACCATTGCTGATTTAAAATTTTTTATGAACTTAGGTGGTAAAAGACGAACAATGGAGAAGAGCTATGGAATACGTGAGCATGGTTTCCGAATTGAATTACATGTCCCAAATCGTTGTTATGCTCTATGAAGATCCAACTAAAGATCCAAGTAGCGAAGAACGTTTTCATGTGGAATTGCATTTCAGTCCTGGTGTAAATTGTTGCGTTCAAAAGAATTTGCCACCGGGCCCTGGATTCAGACCCCATTCTCGCAATGAAAGTAACCACAATCTTGTAAGAAAACTGAAATTGGTACTTATTATTTTCTTTTGGTTTTTAGTTCTAAGATTAGTTTTAATTTTTCTCATGAGAAGGTATTTTAATTAGTTAAGATTTCATCCATAAGGCTTATGTGTTTTTTGTTTGCTATTTTACTTAGATTAATAAATCGACTCTTTGCTTCTAAAACTACCTTTTATATATTGAAGGGCGAAGCGAGTGCTAATCAGGATAATACGTCTCAATGCAGTACTCGAATTGAAGAGGAAGATTCTGAACTAGTGATTTTAGAGGACGATGACAAAAATCCTGCGAAAAAGCCTGTAAGTTTAGTACTAAAATCGTATTTTCTAATTAAGTTCAAATAATAAAAAAATAATTCTTTTCAGAATAAAACTCCACCACTCATGGAAGTCGATTCAGTTGATTCCAATTTGGATAGTCCAACCACTAGTAGAAATATCGACATGATGGACTTGGATCCTAATATGATGGATGAACCATTCGACAGTGGCTTTTTACAAAGCTCTGCTCCAATTCCTATCAGGTTGAGAATATTTCCAAAAATAAAATCATAATAGAGTTCCTTTTTTAATTTATATTAAAATAATTTCAGCTCAATATCCAATATTTGATTTTAAATTTTAATATATTTTTAGTGCTCGAACTGTGGCTGGTCACGAGGCAGCAAGATTAGGCAGTCAATTAGCTGCAAGTCAAAGAATCAGAAGGGAAAGAGAGGCTAGTGCGATTTGCGAACCCCGAGCTCGTAGTTACGATCATCAACGGCAGGAGAAACCAGAAAAGAGTAAGTATATCTACAATGTTACATATAATCGAGCTTATTATTTAAAAATACAATTTAAAAATCAAAATACTAAAATTCCGTAAATATTTACTCAATAGTTTCAAACGATAAGCAATTCATTAGAAAAGTCTTTTTTTATTCTTTCCCAAAATTTTAAGTAATTCCAATTTTCCATCGATGCATTTCAAAAGTAATAGCATGTGTACAGTCTGTGAATGGTGAATTTTTTGGGGGAGGGGGTTGGCTTCCGATTTTACTGAGCTTGAATTGCATGATCTATAATAATCTGTAATCTGTATTTCCTCAGTTTTTACAGGTTTCTTTCGTTATCACAATCTTTTTCAATTCAGACACAAAAAACAGTCTACAATTGTTTATTTAAAAATTCAATTAAAAAATTATTTTTACACCATGTTACACTGGAACAGTTTAGGAGACTTTAATTAGTCTGTAGTTTTAATTTTATAATTTTTAATTAATAAAATATTTCTCTATTTTTTACTGTTCCTATAAGAAATTAAATAATTAATAATAAATAAATAATTAAATTTGAATTAGTTGAATAAAATAATTAAATAATTAACTTAAATCATTTTTAAACTGCAATTTAAAAACATTTTAGTTTAGAAATATTTTATTCTAATATATTTAGAAAATGTTGATGTCTTCCTTCTCTTACAAGGACTCAAGCATGGCACGAAGGTGTACAAAACGAGAATTGTATTTTCTGTAAGATGTTAGAGTCAATGGAGAATGAGTGTAGGTAATGTGTCCGCATAACAGAATGTCAAAATGTTTTGTGTTTTCGTCTCTTTTCTTGTAGCTGCGGACAAGCTGCAGTATCAGAGCTTGGACGCGGTCAACAAAGAAGGTATGTCTTCTACCACCCTTTCGAGTTCAAAAAATACCGAACCTTCTAGTAATTTTTATAAGACGCATAAATATCCCTCAAAATTTACTTGGATATATTTTTATTTGATCCAAACTCATAGTTTCGATTTTAGGGAATATTTATGCGGTTCAATTATTATTTCACTCTGATATTTTTCACTTTTCTTGTTACACTCCATTACTTTAGACACTATACAAATTAAATTAATTCACCCTGATCAGATATGTACTGGTACTTATTCTCAGTGAAGCTTCTTCAAGATGATAAAACATCTTTCATTAGGAGTAGTAGAAATGTCTTGAAATGCTACTGCACTGCAGATTTTATATCTCACTTTGATTAGTGCAATAATCTCGATTTTTGCACCGCCCATTACTTCTTCTAGGCGCCAAAATTCACTGTGTCCCAAAACTATATTGCTCAAACTTAAATTCAAATTATCAAAATTCTGAAGAATTCACAAAACTGAAAAAGACAAATGACTGTTTCTCCTCGTTCTCTTTTCAATTCTATCGACTTCTTGTTAGAAATTTAAATTGTGTGAAGTGTACGTTTTTATAAAAGCTTGCTTCAAACTTCTTATGCATTTGCAAATATACTTGCTTTTTGGATTTGGATACTCAAATTTCTTTTGGACTCACATCTTTTAGGCAATCTTTCAATTTTTTACACTCTCATATAATTAACAAAAAAAATTATGAGTGTTGAATATGAAAGCAACAAACAAAAAAAAAAGATTGAAAAAATTACATATCAAGAATATTCATGTTAGATGTAAAGTTAGATGTAAAACTATACAACAGTACATTTTACTACACTTACAGACATTTTAATCGGACGATTTAGACATTTTAAGGCAAATATATGTTTTGTTTAACTTTATTTGAATTATAATAATTTAATTCACCGTGTGTTGCCTAATATTCTTCTACAATTGCAATATCGAGTGTGGAACAACTCTAGAGGCAGATCAGTTGAAATAACTCTTTGCTCTGTGATAATTGTGCGTGTGGAAGCCAATTAATTTCAGCTGACGATTGTTTGGACCACAAATTAATCAATTGTGGTTCATTCAGTCGTCCTCCTAACTCCTATATCCTGATACTGAATATTTCCAGTTCGTTTTCGAGCTTTCATTATCACAATTAACAAAAATACTATTTTATTCCTAATACTTTAGGAAATTCAGGATTAAAAATTCCACTTGTATTCAATGTACTCAGTGTCGTGATTAAATGTTTAATCGATAGAGCTTTGTTCTCTGTATTGACCAATTATTATTTCTCAGCACTTTTGAAACTTATGATTTATTAAATTCTTTGAAGTTTGTTAAAAACTGCTTCACATAGATTTCGCTTGGAACTTTAATCAGAATGAGCTATGGCTTTAGATTTTCGCTTTTCTCTAACTGAAATAAAAAAAAGCCTTACTGCTGAAAAGTGAACCATTCACTGAAAAACTATTTAGTTTTCTTGGAATTGATTCATTTAAAATTTATTCGTATTCAAAAATTGAAAACGTTCATAAATAATTCCAATTGTATCTTTTCCAATTTAAACAAAATTCGTTTTGAAATAATATTCATTCAAAATATTTAGTAAGCTATGACTTATATGTTATGTCGAATTATTATTTTGTTGACGTATGACGTATTATATTACCCATTACCATACACATCAGTAAATAAAATAATATCTCAACACATTTTATATTTTGCAATGTCAATTGCATGGCTGAGTTTTATATGCTTATTATGTGTTTTAACAGCCTTGTTATTTGACAGCTGTTTACACTAAAGCCTATGAAATTTACATAATAGTAATTTCCAAAATTTTAGAACCCACTCTAGCCTCTTTTATATTAAACTAGAGACTAAAAATATAGCATTATACCTTCGTTATCTGAAAAAAATATTTATAACTTTCTTATTTCGCCTGAAAAGCGAGCAGCATTTTTCAAAAATGTTTATTGCCAGAATTTTATAATTCTAAACTTAGGAAATTATTATAATTGATGGTGTGCAATGATTTCTCTAATCGAATGCACTTTGTATTTTTTTCATTGAAGTTTGATTGCACCTTGAAACTTACGATTAGGTAAGTAAAACTTCTAAAGGTGCAAGTTTTCTGTTGTGAATTTTCATCTAATCTGTACAGTTCGCTTTCTTTGTACAATTTGCTTTCAAGTAAACACTAACTTCTTATTTGGATATTTAAGATATCTCTATTCTAAAATAATGAAAATATTTTTGAAAAAGGCGTTTCTAATTTTGAGAATGAATTATTTAATTAGTAGTAAAAAACAGAGATCTAGTAGGTACTTGGTATGTTTGGTGATGGGTTTTTAATAGTAATCTATTTTCTTTTTTCTTTCTCCTCCTTCTCCTTCTATCTTATTTGCAAACTCCATATATCATCCGACTGGACTCCCTTGAACGATAAAAATGGACAATCTCGTCTCAGGACCAGCATTAGCAGAAGCTTCTCGTAGCCTGAATGTGCCGAAGTGTTTTGGAAAGCCCGTGTCTCTAGCACACTCTATCAGTTCCCCAGAGTTGCCTATCCCTCTACTAGAGCTGCCTACTGATCCCCCAAGTCCCATAATCACCCTGCACAGCACTCCTTTAGCTTCACCCACTGCCAACACACCCCCAGAAGATGATACTTACGAATCGATAATCTTGAATGATACTTTCGAGATCTCACCACAGTACCTGTTACCTAAGAAATATGGACGATCCCATTCTGAGATGATTCTGCCGAATATAGAGATCCGTGGTGAGTTAAATGAATCGAGAGATTTGATCAAGTCTCAGTCCTTGATGGAAGATAACTGTTTGAAGGAGAACAATGCCTTCAAGGAGGACAGCTCCTTACTAGAATCTAATTCCCTTATGCAGGCCAACTCCTTGAAAGAGTTTGACTCCTTTAAAGTGCCTATTTCCTTGAAAGTGCCTAACTCCTCTAAAGAGTATAACTCATTGCTAGAGTCTCAACCCTTTTCTGCATCTTTTCTGAAACCCACCAACGAAACTTCTCGCGCTTCCAATCGATCACGCTCCCTCTCTCCCCTCTCTCTCTGTCAACCTAAGTGTTCGTGTTATAACTGCAACGTGTCCAAACTAATTCAACAGAGTGTGGATCTCTCTCCATCCGAAAGATCAAACTTCAACACCTATTTTATGCGATCTCTCTCACACAAGTTCTACAACTGTTCCTGTTATTCTCTCTCATCAGAGAAAGTTCACAAATCCTGGCATGATTCTCAACAAGCCAGATCTTCATCTTCAGTTTGTGGTTCTCTCTCCCCATCTCCATCTCTAGACGATTCCAAAATTTGGGAGAACAGAAAGAGATGGGGACCAACTTTTAGCAGAAATTCCGAACAGACTTTTTGTGAATCACCATGTAAATGTGTAAAACTATGCGTTAAACGTTTCCAAAGGCAGCTTAGGAAAAATAATGTTGGGAGTAGAAGAAAACTTTTAGTGACTAATCCAAGAAGACTTGAGGGTAAAGAGACAGATTGTAAGCCAAGATCTATGTCATGTCCGGATGTGGGAGTTCAGTTTTATTCAGCCTCGTCCGCTTGTTTCCTTTACTCCAGCTGCTCATTAGATTCCTTGCATCCTTTGTGTCTCATATGTTTCAACGCCATTCATAAAGCACATAGCTCATTAGATTTAGAAATGGATTATCAGTCTGGCTTCATTTGTGCTGCTCAGAGTAACAAAGTCTTATATCATAATTGTCATTACTTGAAATGTCACCAATCCAAAAGTCCTAAGAATCCAATCCCTAAGCTCCAACAACAGAGGTCCTTCTCATCTCCAGACACTCGACCTTCAATCATTCAACCTGACCCTACCTGCACAGCAAGGCGCCACCGTCACAGTATCTCTGGACAGATGAGTTATTTCAAGCTGCTGGGATACAACGTTAGCAAGAAACTTACCGGGTCAGCGAATAGCCTCTTCAGCACGGCTGTTATTAGTGGATCCTCCAGCGCTCCCAATCTCAAAGATATGGTTCCTGCTCATGCGTCTGCCGTTGCTGGTAAGTTGAATTTTTTGATTTGTTTCGATTAAAGGAAATACTCTCAAGTCAGAAAAAGTCATTATTAATTTATTATATATATCACAACAATAAACAATCTTTTATCTTCAGCTATAGAAGGGTTCGGAGGAGTCCCGCCAATCAGACCTCTGGAAACTTTACACAATGCTTTATCATTACGACAATTGGATGCATTTTTGGAAATGATGACCATTGCGCCTTTATTTCGAACTCCAGCATCTTCACCACCCAAATTTCCATCACCTGGTGGATCAATTCACAGATCAATTGTCCCACATCTCAACATTGGAGGGATGAATCGCGAGTACCACTCTTCCGGCGTGGAAGCTGTCAGGTACCGTAAGAAATTACATAAAGTTGACCCGTGAGTATTTTATTTCTCTTTATTTTGTTTCTCTTTCTATTTTTTTCTTCATTACTTTTAATTTTTAACTGAATTTTGAATTTATTTCACATAGCTAGGTTTATTTCAGTCGATTTCAATCTAGGGAGTATATCAGTAGAATAGCAGAGAATAGTAGGTAATCTTTAGAATTCTCTGCATCTGTAAATAATATTGAGGCGTATTTTTTTATAAATTGACTGTATGTTTCTAATCTTGATTATTTAAAGAAATTTTAAAATATAAAAGTATTATAAAATCTTAGATTCACTAGTTAGACTTTTGAAGTATTTTGAATACACATCCAATTACCCATGTTTTAATTTTCAATTTGTATTTTACATGTTTATGAACTTGCTTAGTCGAGAATAGTTATAGACTTTATCTATTATATGGCAGATATATAACACCAACGCCACTGCACTACAAATCAGTTGCTGATAACGACACGATTGATATCAGAAATCAGACTTCGCCTACGAGTCCAAACAGTAAGTGTTACTGATTACATAAAACACATACTATTGTTTTTCAATTAATAATTTTCATGTCAAATATCCTCTTTAAATCATAAAAGCTTTATACAAATTTTAATTAATTTAATAGTTTTTAATTAACATCAACTCTTTACACATTCGACTAATTTTATATTATTATTTATTTTAATAACAGGTGCTGGATGGAGTAGTGAACCACCCTCTTTCTTATCCTCAGGACCATCTTCGCCAGCTCCCACCTCAGCAGGAGAAAGCAGCATGTCTTTAAGCCTAATCAGTATTGATGGGTACGTAAATAAATATTCCATATTTTAGAAGTAAGTCATTATGAAAGATATTAATATTTTATCCATATTCAGATCTCAGCCACCAAATCTAGGTTCCAAATTCTCCACTACTCCTCGTGTGGATCTAGATTACCACGATTTCTGTGCCCCTATTGATCAAGATCATCGAGAGAGTCGAGGCAGTGTTTCCTACACTGATTATTACAGCAACGAAGATGGACAAATTCGAAGAAGTGGGAATACTTTTCCGCATATACAAGCCCCGACTAATTCCGAAGATGTGTCAGATGACACGGATCATTTAGAAGACGAAGAGGATCACACCTTGACTCTAAGACAGAGCGATGAACAAAAGAAACAAGATCTAAAATCAATTTTCGATCAGAAGGATCATCCTGGCAAAAAAGCTAGCAATTACAAAAAGATTGGAAGGTGAGTAAATTAAATAAAGATGTAGCTTAGAATAAAGTGTAAACTTCGAATGATATGTCAACTACAATTTTATATTTTTTCATCTAAAGTTAGCGCGAATTTTATTAGTGTCATTTATCAACTATTTCATTCCAGATTTCGAGTGGAAAGTATGGAAATTTCAGATGATGACGTAAGAATCAAAGAAACTTGTTCCCTAAGTTCGAGTTTTACATCCGATAAAAGTAAGAAAAGTTTTTTACAAAGATCGGAATCCGTAGCTACAGAAAAAACAACTTCCTCCGATATTCGTGGAAAAGATAACTCATTTTTGAAAAGCCTTAAAAACATCGGTAGTAGTTCTTCTTCCGCGAAAAAAAAACAATTTACACGTTCCCTGAGCGTCTCGAACCCCAAAATTTGTAGTTCCAAACAAGATGTTAATTATGGTAGTAATTATGCTCGTCTTGCTCAGCAAAGCTCGTTTTCCACAATGACGGGTGACGATTTAAAAAATTGGAAGCCTTCCAAAAACGATCCCATCTCTCCTATTTCTTCTCCAATACAGCAGCAAGAAGAACCGATTTTAACTTTAGCTAGTAGTTTGAAAGACAGTTCGAACATAACGGTAGGATTCAATGTGCAGGTCGATAAAAAAGAGTAGCTTTTACAAATTCGACCTGCATTTTGTATTATTAAAAATACTGAGATGATTTTCTACATGCAGATATTTTACTGCAAAATTTTATTGAAGTTCAAAATTAGCGTAATTAAATAGCATACATAAAAGTAAAAAGAATAGTTTTATTGTTTATTTTAATCAATTCAGATAATTATAATTTGGTTCTATATTGCCAAATGAAATTTGCAAATTTCAATTTCACAAATTATTTGAAAGCAGATTTTTCTGCTAAAGGGTGTTTAAAAACAAAATGAGAAAATTGTTTTGTCCTTTAAATTGTAAAGATACATTCCTTGCAGTGCCTCTTATATTATTGTTGTAAAGTTTTTAAATACCCCGTTAGGATACATATTATTTTTATATTCGTACCTGATGTAGGTAATTTTTGCATAAGGATACGAAAGAGAGAATATGTAACTTGTATTGTGTACGTGTAAATTGTCTCGCTGTATGTCTATTTTCTGCGTCTATTACGAGTTGCGCAGCCAGAAATGCTTAATTTTTCAAGTGATGGAAAAGATTGATGAAAATCTCTTCTATCCGTTTTTATTGCCTACGTATTAAGTAGAGTAGCATTTTTTATTTTTTAAACAGACAAAAACGTCCAACTTTTGATCCATGAAACTTTTAGAAACTCGATGTTTAAATATAAATGTTAATAGAAAAGACTTTCTTAATCTTGTAAACACTGAAAAATATAAAATTTCAGTCGCCTAATGATTTGAAATTCTTACAATTGTTATAAGTTCAAAATATTAATCAGACAAAAATCTACTGCGCAGCCGTACGTATTAGATGGTATTAAAAATTTATTTTGCATTGACCGGACACTCTTATAACATAGTAGAAATTTTTTGATGTTCTTGAGACTTGGAAGACAAAAGTTTCCAAGGAAATATACTGCACAAGTATGAATAGCTTAAAAAATTAACGTTAATTTCTATTTGGTATTGTGACCAATAAATTCGAGTCGTTCGCTTTGATTCAGATTTAGCATATTTCTAAATTAAAATAATATTTGAATAACAAGATCTGTCAAGTTACTGTAACATTTTGATATATTTAGGGAAAAAGTCGGGGTCAGTCTTTTTGTCGTGACAAATCCGTGTAATAAGCGTCGAGGCGTTCGGATTGTGAAAAGCCCTATTTAATGCTACTAAACCCCATAGAGAGATACATAATATCGACAACGTTAAACAAGGCGTGACCCCGTTGCGGCATCAAAGTTAGGGTCGAGTATTGTTCATGGCGCATCACAATTAGATCAACTGAACACGTGCAGCCTACTTGCCACTGCAGCTTCCCTTTTCTCGCCAACCCCTCCGCTAATTCGTTGTTCAAAATAGTGCGTTTTCCCCAAAAGTGCGAAAAACCTGAATAAATTTGTCAGGCGACGATTTAATGTATTATGTCCAGTCAGCAGGCAGGTGCAGACGCTTATTTATACGTACATAAGCTAGTATTTTTGTAGAATTGTACTTATCTAACTGTAAATATAAATAATCGTATTTTTCGGAAACAAAAACATTATTAACGATTGTCCAATTTATAGTGCGATGTTGTACTTATGTAATCTTTTCTTTTGGTAGACAGGGATTTATTTCGATTTTTACTAATTCAGAATTGTGTATTATAGTTCCAAGAATTTTAACATGAAGGTAATAGACATGAGTTAAAATGTGAATAAACTTTCTATATCTCTTATTTTTAAAGCAGAGCATTTTACCTATTCTTGCATCTAAACAGATTGACATTGACGCATTTTGTTGAATTTATCTTAAGTTTCTATTCAAATATACACCTAAGCAGTGTTACTTAGATCAGTGTTTTTTGAATTAGGAAAATTTCGGTTATGAATCCTGTCTGCCAAAGTATTGATGTTATGACAATTAAAAATGTTTAAAATTATTTCTGGAGTGTTTTTAATGAATTTTACGTTGAATTACATTTCCTGAAAATCACCGGAGTGTTTATATTAAAAATTCTATACAAAAAGAGCATGGAATTGAAAACTGACTTTTATAAGGCTGCGTAATAATATTGATAATTATTAATTAACTGTTATAAGTAATTGAGTTTATTTTCGTATGATCATCTGAATTTTTAAAAGTAAATTCTCATTTCATAGATCGAAAAAGGCGAGGTGGAAAATATTTGGGTAACAATGGAAGAAAAACATAACTTGGTGTGATTTGCGCTGTGAGCTTTTGAGCGCCGACGCTTCGTGCATTGATCGAGAGCGTCAGCTTGCAGTTATTACGTTTAGCCTGTATTACTATATCGAAATGGACAGGAACCGCTCAGATTTGCAGAGATGTAGAAGATGAAAATAGCAAATACCCTGTTATCAACATAATTCGATTTTTTACATTATATGAATATGAACTATCAGAAAGTTTGGGTACAGTAATATTTAAAAGAATTAATCTGTAATAACTTTGTACTTCATAAACATTTTTTTAAATCCCAATTAAGTCCCTAGTAATTCCTTAAAATTGAGTAAAATTTCTTGAAAATTCTTAAACTCTTTTGAATTTGTTCTTAAATCCCTTCAACTTCTTGAAAATCATTTAAAATCTTTCGACATTTCTCACAATTTGTTAAAATGGATTGAAATCTCTTAAAATCCTTTAAAATCTCTTAAAAATTCGTAAAAATTGTTTATTTCTTTTTTAAATCCTTTGAAAGAGATCCTTCCAATTTTTTCAAATATTTTTAAATAACTCGCTTGACATTCTTTAAAATCACTAAATATGCCTTGAAATTTGATGAAATCCCTTGAAAATTCTAAAAACTTTTTTAATTCTTTAGGAATTCCTTGAAATCCCTTAAAATCTTTAATTATACAGGAATTGTCCGAGAATTTCGAGGGCAAAATTTAGTAGACACCGAGGTTTTAAAATACATTGGAAAAAAGTCATTTTTAAATCAACAAATGCCAAAAATGTTATTTTTAAATTCAGTAGAATTAAAAGACTATCCCAAAATTCAGAAAGTAGTTTAACGATGATGGTTCATATCATAAGCGTGTAAAATGGAACGTGGAGAATCAGAAACGATAATCGCGGAAAATCTGTTCGGGTTGAAATCATTTAAAAGGGCAAAACGCAACGAGAAGGAGAATCCCCTACTTCTGTATGTGGAACATCCAGGAGATATATTAATAAATTTATGCACCCCGATGCTACCCGAGCAAATAAGATCCGATTTGACACGCTAAAATTGCACGATGCTTATACGGCGCTTACTCCCGCGCCTTTGCGTCAACCATCAAGCTAGCTAATATCTATTTAATTAATTCGTGGCTTTATTGAAAGAGCAGTCAGAATCAAACAATATGTTGTTGGGTGATTCAAATCTGACAAACACGTGGCAACATGCCCCTTATACTCGGAAGTGACTACTCTTCTGGAATTTATCCCATAATTTGATTAACTTCTTTAATTTATTTACATATTATACTGGACAAATTAAAAAAAACCAATTATCATTGTTTTACTGACATACTTTAGAATATAAATTAATTTGAATCAAACATCGTGTTAAACAAACCAAAATATATTTTTTAAATTATACTTTGATCTTTTCAATCATTTGCAAAAATTGGAATTGTGTTTAACATTGTATTATAACATTGTATTATAACATTTAAAAATATTTCATTTTGCGGCGGCGACTATTTTACTGGCGCCTTTATCTTAGTGCCCAAATTTAATGAGACGATTAATTTATATTTTCATTAGATAAAATATATCTTTATAAAGTATTGTAGCAACAAATAATAATAAGTATCTTAATTCTATTGATTCTGTTGATAAAAAACATCGATTTCTGTTTATTTCCTCCTATTTAACAATAGATCGTTAATAATATAATACTTAACTTTTTAAATATTTTACAAATTACATTATTTATGTTTCCCTGAATTTTATTGATACAAGGTCAAATATTGTACGAATTTTTTATAATAAGGATATGTTGGGAGGAACTTGAAGCTCCTCCCTTCAGAGAAACTTCGTCCAATAGTAGAGTTACAATTAAATTATCACCCTTCTGAACAACCAATGAGGGTAGGAAATCCGCGCAAGTCCTCTAGCAACTCTTGATATCATGGATAAAACAGGGATGTATCAAGAAATATAATCCTTCTTTACTGATATTTCTTTATAACTATGCAATTTATTCTAAAATAATAAGTATTAAATATATCTCATACAGAACAGGCAGTAAAGTCCATTCAATTAAAAAAAAAATGTCAATTGAAAGTATTTTTATGCGAACAAATAAAAAATTCGTTAAAGGTTCTTTTGAATCAAGTAATTCTGTCTTAAATGATACAAATTAAATAAAAAAATGTAAAATGGACACTAAGATTCTTTATAATTAAAAACTCTTTTACTTATTCAATTTTTTTTAACAATAGAGGGTTAAGAAAACAGTTTTTAAATTGAAAAATTAAACAAATTGAAATTAATTTAATAAAATTCAACAAAAATCGTTATATTAACTAACAATTAAATATATATTCATAAAAAGAAATAGAACCCTAAATACTTGCACCCCTTAGTTTTGTCAGACAATGACATCACTGCTAAAAGGGGCGTTTACGAAGAAAATTTTGCGCCCACCCTTGTGGTCCCTTTATACAAGAGATGTCGATCCGAAAATCTGATTTGCGTCACATTCGTAATTGAATTCACGTCGACAATAGTCGGTTTTCATCTCAGTGTGTGGTGATCTCAGTGATCCAAAAATAACGTTTTTTTCGACATTTTGGTCGAAAGTGTTTTGAAAATTGTTAGTTTTTCACTTTTCCATTTATAAACGGTTCTTCAAAGGATAATTATCTGCCGAAAGGTACGGGATATGAACTACCCCGAACCGTTGTGGGAAATTAACGGAAATCAAGCACAGGTGATTTTTTTTAATGAAATCAAAAATTTCTTGCACCCAAAATGGAATATTTTATAAAGGCTTTTCTTTTTATTTTTGCTTCTTTCAAAATGTACAACTTTTCACTGATACAATTTTGCCTTTTCTGAAAAAAGTTTCTTCAAAGAACTAATATTTTTTGGAACAAAATATTTAAAATAAAATTTTATAAAAATATTCTTGTTTAAATTATTTTATTTTTAAAATTAATACACTATCATATTTTTAATTTCTTAAAAAATTTCATAAAAGTATATTTGATACATCTACATATACATAAAAATAAAAGATAGATAAAAGTATATTTTTGTAGACATTTCTGTGTGTATGAAGATTTTGCAAGCACTGATAAAAAAGGTCATTTTGGATTTAATGATTACTTTGAGTCTTTAAATTGCATTTTTAATAGATTTTTTTATTGTTTTCTTCATATCTTTTGTTACATAGGCATAAATTTGTATACAATATTTCTCAAACCTTAATTGCTTGTTAAACTATGAAATTTAAAATGCAATAGAATAATAAAAAGTTTAAATGCCCTTCTTATCTAACAAATATTTATAACTAAAATTGTATAAATTTTTGTAAATTAAAGGTCATAAGTACGGAGATGTCACAATACGTAGGAAGTGAGCTAAGCAGTTATCCAATGTGGGACAGTTCAGTTTTATATCAAGCACCACCACCAACTCATCCTCATATTAATGAACATGGTTTATACAGACAACCATGTGCATTATTACATCAAAGGTAATAAATTTTCTATTACCTATTATCAATTATAATACCCCTTTTCTTATCTTCAATTAAAATAATATAGTTCAACTAAAATTAATACAATTACAAAAGAATAAATACCTATATAGATTAAAAAATAATACTAATGCTACCTAACATTTTTTACAAACAAAAAATCAGGCATCCGAACAAAATTATTGTTTCTAATTTATCTTACGCAATATAGAAAATTTTGAATATAGAAAGAATATAGAAAGGCTTCTAATTTTTTTCGGATCCCTGTAAAAAATAAAAAAATTTTTAATCTTTATAGTCGATACACACAAAATGGCCGTTCACCAAACCTTCCATCATCGACGTCAAAAAAACCAAGACGTAGAGTGGCTACTGTATCTCAAAGAAGAGCTGCAAATATCAGAGAAAGGCGCAGAATGTTCAATCTGAATGAGGCCTTTGACAAACTTCGAAGAAAAGTATTAGAAAAATTCCTGAAACTACACGGAGAAAAATGGAAATTCAAACTTAACATCTAGATAGTGAAAAAATTGAATTAGGGATATTGAGGCTGAATATCCAGATATTTAGAATGGATATCTTAGATTGCTACCGCATAGTTCACTATCCAAGATATTAAAATGGAATATCCATTTTTCTTCTTGCAAATATTCGTTATTGTATTTATACCAAATAATTACGAACACTTAATTCTTATATTTTTTCAGGTACCAACTTTCGCTTATGAAAAACGTCTTTCAAGAATCGAAACTCTTCGTTTAGCCATCACATACATCGCATTCATGGGAGAACTTTTGGGAATTGAGCCAAGCAGCCCAAAACCTGAGTACATACCACGAGATTATTATTTACCAAACTAAGGTTCGCCCCGACTTTACGAATTTTAGACTGATAATGTCTTCCATTAGTTTTTAAGAGACTTAGATAAATTACTCGAAATATTAATCTATAAGAAAAAGTACGCTTATTGTAAATTAAAGAATTAATTTAATCATTTCAAAATAAGGAACATTGCTATTCGTGTTTTTCTAATAAGAAATAAGGCAGTATAGGTGCATATCAATTTACCTTTCCAAAAAAAACCTACACGAAAAATATCATAATAAATAAAATCTTCATATCGTATTATTATTTATATTAATATTAATGTTACTAATTATATTTGTATTTCTGTTTGTAATTCAATTAAGGCATACAAATGTGTACATGTTATAGATGTATGGATGTCTTTCTTAGTCATATTACATGTCATTTTTTTCGACAAATTAATTATTTCAACTGTCCTTTTGTTAAATTATAATCTTAAAATGTATGCAGGATCATTTAATCATTGCAATCCTATCTTATAATGACAATACAATGACAATAAAATTACTCATCACAAATATGTAATTATTATTTATTACTAAAGAATGCAGGTACTGCTAAAACTTTAGTGGTATCAAATTTTTTATGTGCGTATACTCTGTATTTCGCAATGTCTTCCAAAACTATTTTGTTTATCTTATATAATCGTGTACAAATTAAATATTTAATGTGTGTTCTATGTACTGGTAAAATATGTTATGTATTAATAAAAATAATTTTATTTGAATAGGAATACTAAAATTTTTAGAATTAATATGCAAAAAATGGAAATTCAGATTTGTAAAGAAATTATTATTGATATTATAAAAGTAGATATAAATAAAAAAACGGAAAAAAGACTATCAATTAGATGTACTATTCTGTGACTACGGATAAAATAAATCAGTTTATTGGATTCACTGCACTGCAACTACGGTTGGTGCGAATTAAAAATTATATTTATTGACTTTAGCGTACTGCAACATGTATACAGATACAAATAAAAAAATCTATTGATTATTCGTGCTGTACTGCACATGTGGTGGGTGAGTATAAAAAAATCTAATGATTATTCGTATTATTTATTGATTTTCGCTTATGAATCTGTCGAAGGTTGTTTTCTAACGTCGTTTTCTTTTTCTAGTCGAGGACCGTATTACCAACTGAGGGTGAATTAATAGATCCAGAATTGAATATATACTATACCATCCCCCTACAGTAGTGGATGTACCATACAAGAAGGGAGGATTTTAGGAGAATTACGTACAGAAGGAAACTTTACCGACAGAGGGTGAGCAGTCCTGAAATTGAATACCTAGTCCCACAAGGGTAGAATATAAACGGGCAGAAGTTCGGAATTTAATTTCCAGATAGAGACTCTGTATCTGATAGAAAATACTTTTTTTTAATTCTTTTCATTATTCATTTTTCAATTCTTTTTTTATTTTAATATACCTATTTAAAGGAAAACTTATATTAAAAAGTAGTCACACAATTAAAAAGAATGAACTGTGAACTAACAGGTATTTGAAAAAATTAATCATGGTCAAAAAAAATTACACTGTTAGAAATATATTGAAAATTCAACCATTTTTCATTTACTGTGATTGAAAATTCAACTACTTTTGATTGAATATTTATTCAGCTACGGTAATTGTAAAAAACTTCAACTAAAGTAATTGAAGTTTTTTTTACAGTGTATGAAACTTAAAAAACTTATAAATTCTGATTATTATATATCTAAACTATGTATGAGCTTATTTTAGTGTTTAGAACACCAAGAACGTTTGAGTCTTCATGAATCAGTGATGAGAGGTGCATTTAAAGTTGAATTTGCCTATACGTTTATAGTCGTAAACTATAAACTGTAAAGTGTAAATGATACCCTTTGCTGTAGCGATGGTGATGGTGCGAATGACAGGAAAATAAAAACTACCCCGGCGAGATATTAAAATCCTCGCGGTGCTGCAGAGCCTCTGCCTCTCTGAATAATGGAACGTTATTTCGCTCAATAAAAACCGTCGTATTTGTGCCTGGTAAAGTCCCACTCAGGCGGATTATCGACCATCACAGTTTTATCTATTTCTATAAAAATTACTGAAAACACTACGGTTTACACAATCTATTATCAATCCTCATAAGAAGATTCGTACATCAGATTAATGGAACCACAACAATAATCAACTAAGCTTATAAATAAGAAAATTAAAAGGCAAACAATTTGAAATATTCATTATTTTTTACTGTTATATATTTATGTAGTTTAAGCGCTTTAAATCTGTAAATAAAAAAGTTAAGTCTGTAAATAATTTTGAAAAGCAACGAAATATCTTTGATGATATTTCTATTTTTGAGTATGATTTCGATTATCTGAAAAGTGGCGCCACCTAAAAAACGAAATTCGCTTTATTTCTCTAATCTTTTTGAGCCTGCCAGCAATGCTAGCTGCTTCCCCAGCTGCAGCTGAATATTTAAAATATGATTTGTCTGTCGGCGATCGAGGCAAGTGCCGCAGTACTCGGCACCGGATGAATGAGAAAAAAAGAATTGTTTCTGAAATTCACGCGAGTTTTTCAGAATCTCGTACCAATCAGAGTTACCCAATTATTTCCCCTTTCTGTTTCTCCAACTTTCACCGAGATTAAACTCTATCTACATTTCTCTATACCATTTTTTTATTTTTGCCACTCTTCATACTTTTTTCTTCACAGTTTTTTTATACAATTTTTTCTATCTGTGCAATTTTAAAAGAAAAATAATAAAAATAATATGTACCAGAAGTAAATACATATTTCAGAAAATCCTGTTATTTTTTACTGTGCTCGAGTTTCCATTTGTAGAAAATGTATGAAACTTCTATACTTTTAGGTCATGTTGTTCAAGCCCTCAAACTTTTATCTTCTCTTATAATGGTCGTTTTATAGGCACTAAATTCGCAACAATTTTTCGCATTTCGTGGTTATGCTTTTCTCATTCGACGAGATTACGAACATGGCTTGTGTTTTCTGTGTGCCATTTTAGTACTGAAAGATTGAAAAAAGAGAGGGAAATCAAGTATGCAGCAAGACCATTCAGAGCAGGTTTCCTTTAGAATGGCTTATACCCAATGGAGCTTTCCACCCCATACAAGACCTAAGAACGAATGAGCGGCCATAGCAGAAGAATTCCGAGGCATGATTCCCCTCTGATTCGTTTTATAGCAGCAGTTTCGTTGAATTAGAACAAAATAAAAGCGAGATTCGTAAAATCGGCCAGTCCTGAATAGTAAGGGCGATTTTCCCAATCTTCGATGAGAACTTGGAATAAATTCGTTCCACTGGCATCTATTATTATCTATATAGCATCTACTATTCACAATCAGTATCCAAGAATTAAGAATTTATTGTATTACAATAAAATTGAAGAATGATTTCCAATTATCCATAGAAGTCTTGACTGGATAAAAAAATAGGGATTGGAAAACAGAAGAGTTAAATCATTTTTTTTTCAAAAGCTCTTTTAAAATGCATTTAATCGATTTTCAAAATTGGATGAAAGTACAAAGTGTCTAAATTTTACATTGAAGTGGAGACAGGAGGTAGATTTAAACGACTCTCGAGGGGTCAGAATGGCATGGATTTGCACGACTGATATATAAAAAAAGGAAACGATTAATCAATCCAATGTTGACCCCACTTGGAAATTACGAGGGTTAAGGCTCTGCATTATTGATAAAAATCGCCTTCGACATATGGTCACACTCAAAATAATAATTCTAAACCTGCTCATGATCAAAATATTTTTATTTACTTCTTATAAGGTAATTTTGTACAATACCGATTTTTTTAAAAGATAAGATCTTCGTAAACTTTCAAAGTACCATAAAAATGTTTTCAATTATTTAATTAACTCAATTTTCAGAATACAATTCTCAAAATATACTGGAATATGGTATATATTATAAAAAAATAAATAAGTTATTTTATACTAGAGAAAAACAATGATTCTAGCTCACATTCTATTTTAAAATGATATTAAATCCAGTTGCAATTTAACGAAAGGGTGTATAATCCGAACCTGCTGGCTACCAGTAAATAAGAGGCTGAAAGTGTCAAAGGGGATAATGTCGAGAGGGTTGATAAAATTAATCGACCGTAAAACATGGACTTACACTCATCAGAACATGGCTAAGCAATAATAGCCATGGTGCATCTTTTTATAGCAGATTTATCTCCTACATTCAACACTTTAAACAATAGTCGAATTACAAAATTAATTTTTTAACTTTTCATATTTATATTTAATTATTTCTTGTATACGTTAGATTAAATAATTAATTAAGATTAAATAAAGTAGTTAATTAATTAAACTCAGCGGGTTCTAATTGGTATGATTTCTATTGGTTTTTAATCATCATCCAACAATGGAATTTTGTTTAAAAATTGGCTATTAGATATTTTCGCTTTCTAATTGACGAGTTATATATATTTAAAAGGATTGAAGATAAATTCTTAGTTCGGAATTAAAATTAGCTAATAAGTGTAACGGAGGGTTGATATAGAAAAATATTTATGCTGTGAAATTCCCCGGGGGGAGGAGAGATCATCAAATTCCAATGACAAAACAGTCGTCAGAGCTACGGGTGGTATAACTATAACGCACCCTTATGTCACATATGCTATGTAATCCCTGAGATTCGAGTGATTTCACGGGTAGCTCAACAGAAGCGTTTAACACCATGTAAATCCTCTCACATATTATAGAGAATTTTTTTTATTCAACTAGGGGCTAATGTCAATCAGAGAAAAATGGAGAGGCGTCATTATCGAATATACGTTCAAATTGATGGCTTTTTTATATTCTATTAGAGTCTGCAGAATACTGAAATTCGCAAATCATCCTTTTTAAAATATTATTATTAAGTAAAACTTTACAGTTTTGTACCAAACAAAGATTAAAATATGGAATAGCTTGTCCGATTTGGTTTCGAATTCCTCGATTATGTGGAAAACTGTAAGAGTTACGGCAAAAAGATAATGAAACTTTCGGAGTTAATAAGAAGTATAAGTTTGTACAACTTTATTAAATACTCATGGTTCCAGTTTTCCTTCCACAATCATCGAGTTTCTCCCAATTCGCCGTGCCACCAATCCTGGACATTCTGCTAGGGGTGGAAAATGGTAAATCCCCTCTTGTTCTGCGCTATTGGACTTTCGCTGGACCAATGTATCGACCCGATTCAAGAAAGCTCCGGCGCGATAACTTGAAGCTCTATATCTTCAATTTTATCTCAACTTATCACCTTATCAGTATGGATGATTCGCAAATTGTCGTATTTCTCGACAATCTATTCTCGATAAATGAAAATATTCTTATATTCCTTACATGATTGCATGCTTTCTTTATATCTCTGAATATGATTCCTTCTCTGAAGATATAATCACGCTTTAACTTCCATTTTACTTTTTTCAGAGAAAATAAGAAAGAAAAACCTTGTCTAATTTAATTCGGTGTATACCGTAAATACAATCAGGGTATAAAACTCATTGCATTTTTTGCAGGAAACTATCATTGCATAAAAAAAAGAAAATAAGAGGATTTTTACAATGAAGATATAGTAACTTCGCCTCCTCTTCTTTTTTTTTTCTTTTTTACCTCTCCCTTTGTTACTCTTAAACCAGCCTCCTATTACCCCCTCACTTCCTCTTTTCTTTAGTCCCACCAATCGCCAGGCTTCTGGTGACGTAAGCGTGAGGAGCGGTAAAAGGTATTTCCTTCCCTCTCACTCCCTATGTTCACGTTCAGACTTTCTCTGGACCAAAGTATTGACCCGATCTCGGCAGTTGTGTACCAGCTACCAAGTTCCTCCCATAATGTCGGTAAAGCGATTCAATTTAGGCGATGAATGCGGGATAAAGAAAAAAATCAACCATTTTCAAATAAAAGGAACACTCATTTCGAGGAAAAGATTTTAAAGGGTTGTTAGAGATTCCAAGGGTTTCAAATTGCAACTAAAAAGAAATATAAAATTGAAAATGGAAGCTGTATGCAACGAAGTTACTCGCAAATGAATTTTAATTAATGCACTTATCCTTAATTGAAAATATAAGAGACATTTATAGTAAAGGAGGAAATTTAAAATCCTAAATAGAGTTGAAAGGGCAACAGTCACCTACACTAAGTTGCGAATTTACTCTGACACCCTTACACGAATGCAGGGTTTAGGTGCATGGCTTTGTCAGATCAGAGGTCGTAACAGCGCGGTGCCCAGAACCTTATTGCCACCTCCAGCCTAACACCTACCCTAGTTCTTCATCCCCACAAAGCCAGAACATATCCATGTTCATTTTAACACAATGAAAAAGCTGGTCCATTCTAGAATACCTTTATATAGGTGTCTGTTTCTATAGGCATATCTGTGCATGTAGTCCAAATATGTAGTAGAACATAAACGTGGGTGTTTATTAGCTGGTGGGGGTATATCGCACCTGTATATTCGCCGTCTACAAGAAATTGTTGCCACCTAACACGAGATTAACGTCAGGGATGCTGCTCCTATTTCATTATAGAAAACAAATGTATTATTATCGAATTTTTATGTTTTATACGCTAACTTTAAAATTTAAATCATTTTAAAATTCAATCTGAAGCGAGATCTGAAGTTTTCATATTGATAAGTCCTATTAATGTAATAATAAGTCCCTTTCTGACATTCTCTCCATTATCGAAGTGTGTCTTTTTCACACTTTTTTTCAGAATCTGTATAGAATTGATAAAGTGCATTAATTTCAGATCCTGCAACTCAGAATTTGATATTAATATATGGTTTTTGACTATTTTATAAGAAACGAGATTTTATTTTATCTTAATTTCCGTAGTTACAACTAATTAAGCTAATTTTGAGATAACAGCGAAACTTTATATAAAGATGCGTCCCTGGAAGTTACCTATATATAAATACCCTTCCACAAGGCGGCCATGTTACATCCCCTACCGTGGTAACGCCTTGCCGACTAATAAGTTTCATCCCCCGCGTAGTGAGCACCAATTATGAACTTGCTCTGGGAGTAATTAAAAAATATAATTTTGCGCGACTATAGCTACACCCTCTCATTTACTGTACTCACTATCCTCACCTACCTAACGCAATATGAACGAGAAACTTAATTCCTTAAACACGTATTAAAATTTAAAAAACCCCAATTATAAAAATGGTACAGCGAATGTAAAATTTCACAATTATATGTATTTTTTCTAAAAAAATAATGTCATCCTTCTGAAAATGATCGAAAATTCTGATAAATTACTCTTGAAATCGACTTGTGAATTGATTTCTTACACCAAGAGCCAAGAGGTTGATGCAGATCCTAATATTCCTAATCGATTTATGCAAAGTCAAGTTGGATTCATTAAGAAAGCCCGACTCTTTAAGAAAGTCGCATCTGGATCGAAGATCGAGATTTAGAGATGATACAATTCTCCAGTGCCAGATTGCACTGAAATCTCAACCACTTGAATTCACAAGTGGCTCGCTTTTATAAGCTACTTAGAATGTAGACTTTATGACGTGCCGACAGAAGGAAACAGACGTGCAGAAGGACAGTTGCTTCACTGTGTGATGAGATCTACTCAAGAAAGAGAATGAAACTGAGAACCTGAATGGACCCAGGGCCTCATAGTAAAATTAAAATCAATTCACATTTTTTAGCCAACAGCTGTTCCTACTATGAGTTTATCACATCATTTTTTCAATGAAAGGTTTAATTAGGAGGAATTATAAAATTAAGAGAAAACAGTATTAGAGAATTCTCAGAATTACTCGAGGAATTATGGGGAAATTATTACTCAATGGGGAATTTACTACACTGTTAGAAATATATTGAAAATTCAACTATTTTGTTGAAAATTTAACAACTTTTGATTGATATTATATATAATATATATATAATATATATTGTATATAGTAACTACACTGTTAAAAAAAAACTGAGCAAAATTTAATATACCATTACGTTTTAGAATTAATATATCTTATATTAATAAAATTAATAATAATTATAGTAATTGTAAAAAACTTCAACTAAAGTAATTGAAGTTTTTTTTTTACAGTGTAAATTAAAATTTTAAATTTACTATTGGTAAATTGAGGGCCTGGATCGAAAAAGTCCCTCAGCGCTCGAGTGAAACTATTATTCCATTTTCATCGGGAAAAAAAAACTTTAAGTAGAAAAAAGTTCCGTTTTTTTATTCTATACAAGAAAATATATTATTAAATTAAATTTTTTTAACTTTAAAATTTCAGTCCACCGAGAGGTTTGAACAATAGTTTTACTCGATCTCGAGCGCTGAGTGACTTTTTCGATCCAGGCCCTCAATTTCCAATTTACAATAATAAAATTACTATATGTAGTAATTAATTAGCTAAGACTTGGAATTTTTTATTTTATTACGAATTGAAACCTTCAAATTCAAAGATATTTGATCAAAAGTGGTAAATTCTCGCGCAGCAAGTATATAAGAGAATTTAATATCTCTAATTTCGTGCGATCATCCTCTAATTTAATCAAGCTCGCGTGCAAACGTGGCTGGGATTTCGCTTGCTCCTGATTTCACTAACTCGGTTATAAACTTCGCGCTTATTACGTTCATCCCCTTACTCTCTTGCTCTTGGTAGGGGGTTATTATGGCGGCCATGAGGAGGTAGAGCGTTAGACAAGAATTATACGATAGCTGCGAATGGATCTTCATACCAGAACGTTATAATAAATTTAGAAAAAAATCTAGAATCAAAAATAGACGCAGGTGAAATTATACAAATATATTTTTATGTATTATTTCACTAGAATTATAAAAATACTATTCTACATTTCATGACGAAAAATCATTCAGTATATCTATTGTATCTAATGATCTTTTTTCTTAAAATAAAATAAATACTTAATGAAGAAGTCAACGATAGCACGTGTTCATTTTGAGTATGATTTCAACGCATCGTCTCGACGATGATAGCGCCGAAGGATTTTTTTACAGTCTATGATAACCCAAACACGTTCTCTGTGCAAGGTGACAGGAAAAACTCTTGACAGGGTTTTTAAAGAAGGCAAAAGGGAGCCGGAAATAGGTGAGTCGATGACGAGGAAAAAGATGAGTGCACGAGAGCAACGGAAGATGTCGAATAAGTGGTCTCGATTGCCTTCAAAGTGCCTAAGTGCTTCTCCTAATTTTACTCTAATTCCGGTCCTTTTCGTCTTCATGGTGCTGTTTCCGTTTTTCCAAATTATTGACTGTCTAAATCCAAGCCACAAAAACCGACAAATATAAATCATGTTCAAGTGTTTGGTCGTTTATACTTATCCACAAGTTAGTTCATTTCTATTTATCATCTGGTATAACTATTTTTAAAAAGAAATCAAGGAAGAATGTTCCTATTCTGGATTTGGAACTGAAAAATTGATTCAATCACATTTTCAACTTCAGTCATGATTAATGCGAAAATAATTCGCAGCGCCATGATTATTCGGATCCTAATCTAAAATTTACAAAGCAATTTTGAATACATGTTTAATTGTTAAAATTGAAAATCTCTTGATCTTACAATTAAAACTGAATGTTTCTTTTATTTTATGGTTTTATATTCGGCTACCGGGTGTTATGTATATTTCGAGCGGATAAATTTTGTGGGATATTTCAATTAGCGCAAGCCCACTAAACATTAGCTCCACACTCACTTTTGATACACACGTTTATAAAGAACACACATGCGTGTTTGTTTTGAAGATGAGTGGAAAAGATGGGGACATTACCAAAGAGTGGAATGAAAGAAATTTCTCCTTTCATCTTGCCGCTTTCTGCCACCGTCCTTTTCGTGATATAGTGTCTCAATTCAGGATTTAATTATATATATATTAACATATATGTGTGTGTGTGTGTAATGGGCAGAGGATATTATACACTATAGTGCTAATATAGTCGTAAATGAAAATGAGGGACAATGAAGAACATTTCATCTTTTGACGAGAACTATCATCGTCGACGAATTGCCCCTCGAAGTTTTGTTTTTAGCTACTCTGAAAGTATTTTTAGTAGTCAGATTTAATTTCTATTTTATCTCATATTTTATTATCCTTTATGATATGATGCACTATATTGTCAGTGATTTATTAAGATTCTTCGACGTACATCTTTATGGGTGTTAGATCGTGTTAGATTTAGAAGAATTAAATCAAACCTTAAAAATAAAAGATAGTTTCAAATTGATCAGATATTAAATTAGAGACGTGAGAGAATTATAATATTTGCAATTTTTTATGATATTAGCTTTGACTCAGTCTGCCGAACTTTTTTCCGATCAAGACCCTCGTTACCAGTCCTCAATATTGCACTCATGGTGCAATTAATGTCACTGATATCTTTTTAAAAGTGTCGGTATCGCATCTGAAAGAGAGTATTACTCGCAACTTTTAGTCTTTGTTTATTTTCAATGAAAGCAATAATTTTTTTATGGGAACCAGTCAGAAATTTTGACGCACATTACAGCAGATATTCTCAACTTGAAAATGATTGATTTCAATAATAATTTCTTTACGATAAGCTGCCTCATAAAATCATTTCCTGAGGTACTTTTCTCTAATAGTCTATAAAGAGCAGTACAACTTCCATAAGAAACTGACCGTCATCGACAACATAAAACAGGTAAAAAATGTCCAGAAGTTAAAAAGTCACACCAAAAAATGCTAGTGTATTTTAAACGTTATATGATTATACAGCAACCGTTTTTTGCGAATTTTTATGTTTTTTTCTTTTTATTTGTTTATATCCAAACAATGTGAAAAGGCTTTTCTATTCGAAAAAGTCAGAGCTGAAGTTGAAGGTTACGAAACGCGGTTTTACTGTTACGGATGCGCAATATAGACATAAAATCATTAGGAAAGGAAGCAACCTCGCGTCGTTATGTATGCTGGCCAACTATACAATGGGAGTTTTCAAGATTTTGGGCAATTCTTAATGTCCCTGAAGAATCCTAGAATTTTATTGCCGCTTCCCTTTTGCCTGAGTGCAACGACCGATTTTTCCGCCGCTGTAAGAATTACGCAATTTTCAAGGTACATTTGCTTGAAGGTATAGCATTATTTACAACAATCATGGAAGTGGCAGTCACTACAAATAACTTACAATATATACCTCGGAGAAGTTCTCATACCCGTGCAGAAATTGCCCAACTTGTTTCCAAGTTCTGATCTGGGCCCGATCGGATTTTCCACACGTGGCCGTAAGAGGGCAGATGGTGTGGCTCCGGACGGAACCACGTCGGACTAAGTAAAATTAGGTTTGACGCGTTTGACAGGTCAACTTTTGCGTTAGTTTGATATAATAAATTATTATTATAAATAATAATAATGATTATTATAAGGGGCTGTTAAAGTATTACGTAAGCACTTTTAAGATCATTTTCAACCCTCCCTCCTCTTTCTGTAATTTATTCCTTTATATATATAATAATCACTCTATTAATTTAAAATATGACATCAAATATTTAACAAAACAAATAAAAATTATTTTTCAAAGCAGTTAGATGTGCAGTAAGCGGCAAGAATTAAATTTTTTTTGGGGGGAAGAGAAATCTTCCGTAAGATTTAAATTTACCCCCCTCCCTCCCTATGATAAAAACAATAAGAAATTTACTAGTCCACCCCCTTCCTCCCAAGGTGCTTACGTAATATTTGAACAGCCTCTAATTAATTATAATTATTTAATTATAAATAATAATTATTATAATAAATATCATTATAATAAATAATATAATAAACAGTTTGCATGTTTAAAATAATCGCATTCACCGAAGAAAGGATATTCTAATATTAAGAATATCATATTCTTAATAAAATGTGGGACCACCATCTCGAAGCTTAGGGTTAAGTAGCTTGACTCGTGTCCCGTAGGTTCGTGTGTTCGATTCCCCCAGCATTGCGTGCGAAATTTTATTTATTAAATAAGCGTTTAAATCTACAAATAACGATTAGCTATAAGAATATCCATAATATAACTTTGAATAAACCATATTCTTAATTAATAATTGTCTTTTAAGACAAATAACAGGCCAAGAATATATTCTTAACGAAAGAGAGAATATTTATTATTATTTTACTCTCTGCTTTTTACAGACCTTCTTTAATAGAATAAAATTTGAATTTTTAAACTAACAATTTCTTGTTATTTTACAAAATATTATTCACTATTTTCAGAAATAAAAAAGTAGAAGGGGCCAGATATGGGCCAGACCAGGCCCACATTTTTACACGCCAGATCTGGGCCCGATCGGGTAGGGCGTTTCATTTCCGGCGTGGCGCTAGACAGATTACCCCATTGGGGCCACATTTTTCCCGATCGGGGCCACATCAGCGCCCTAGCAAAATTTCTGCACGGGTAGTCTCAAAAATTAATTTAAATAATGTACTCAAGAGTATAATACTGACAAAGAATAATAATCTTTACTGTAAATTGCAATTTTCGTTCACATAATTTCATTTTGATTTCAAAATTTTGCTACTTTCGTCAAACTATAAAATTTGATTATATAAAAAATTATGCAAATGTATAACTTTTCAGCACTCGTTGGCATTTCTATTTTCAATAAAAATATTTTAATATTATTAATATAATCAGTTGGGTAAAAATAGGGAATTCCAAACATTTTCCACAGCTTTTCACGAAAATTATTATTAAACTACAATTCCTTAATATTATATATAATATATATTGTATATAGTAACTACACTGTTAAAAAAAAACTGAGCAAAATTTAATATACCATTACGTTTTAGAATTAATATACAGCCATATTAAAATTAATATATTTTCTATTATCATTAATATATCTTATATTAATATTAATATACCCTTATATTAATCTCAATATGGTTTTATAATAATTCTAAAACATATGGTAATATATTAAATTGAGTTTACGGTATATGCAAATGACTTTACAAAATATATATTAAAAGTATATTAATTTTGCAAACATTTTTAACAGTGTATATTAAGGAATATAAAATTTTAATGCGGGTATACAACTTCGAGAGAATTGTATACCCGAAAATGTGCCTGAAAATTTCTTAGAGTACGTTAAATAGTGGGTTGAGCTTTCCATGCGGCAACATGAATCATGTTGTATACCTTACAATTTGACAGTACATATACTAAAATTGTAAATCAATCAGATCCTCTAGGCGTGTCTTGAATTAAATTCGTCACGTTACAATAACTGTATTTTGATTAAAGCTGAGCTATGCTAAGATCAAAACATACATTAAGTTAGATTGCACACCCCTATATTTTCTAAAATTTATGAGTATAATAATAATTCTTCAAAACTGGAAAAATTGGAAAGCTTTTTAAAAATCAGTTTATATTATTCCTATAAAGTTTATATTATTCCTATTAAAGTACTTTAAATTATATGCTCAATAAAGCAACCCCGTTAAGCATCAGACATTACCCGATTACCCTTGTGATTACCCTTGCGATTACCTTGCGATTACCCCATCATAAATCAAAGTAAACTGCGGTTGAAAAATAAATCTGATTGTAGATTGACATCTGTTTCTCTCTTTACCGTAGAAAATAAAAGTCAAGTTTCGAAAATGGTTTGGAAACGGTTTGGAATGGCTTGAAATGGCTTGAAATGGCTTGAAATTTATTGACGTTGTAATTGAAAAGTCAGCGTCAGAAAGGCGCATCAGAAGAAAGCATCTTCATGGGAAGCTTTAGGTCAAGGAAATTGTGCCTGTCGTACATATTGCTTGCTACCCTAAACTTTCCTAATTGCCATTATTAGATATAGGCAACAGTTGAATAATAGTCATAGGGTAAACATTTTGGGTACAGCTTTAATAGGTGATATCTCAAACTTCTTCTCATTATCCGATAATTATTCAAGAAGGTATAACATTGGCAGGTGGTAACGAAATGATTCTAGCATTCGTAAAACTGCCACGTCATTTAGTGAGGAGGGTAATTTTGTGATTCTTTACCTGGGATACTCTTTCTTCACTTGAAATTTGTCAGGAGAGCACAAAAATCTTTTCCAAAATCGATATTTCAGCTTTTAAACAAAGTCAGAAAGCATTTTTAAGAGTAAAATAATTGTCTTATTGTATTTATTATTTCTTATTATTATGATTTATAATCAAGTATTAGTGTGATGCATAAAATGTTATGAGATTTTGTGTGTTACGGAATGACAGGATTAAAAGTATATTTGCTGACGGAATGCGTGAGAATACCAACTCATACGTATATAGATTTCTCATAAAGCAAGGTTACATCGTGCACGCAGGTAAATTAGGCGTTTAATCAAACCGTTTAATCAGCGGCATGATTGCAACCACATCTGCTATGTTTGTTCGTGCCAATTATTCCTCGCCATTTAGTTACCAATCATGTGCAGTCAATAGTGAAGTTAAGTATCAATAACACACTGTTACGACCCTGGTTTTGGTATACATGCACATACATATATATATATATATATATATATATAACATAGCTGAGATATAAGATTACATCAAACTATATTACAGAAGGTTCTGCAAATTAAATAATATGATGATTGAAAAGTTCTGAACGTTCAAAGGAACGAATGTTGGTATTGATTGTATTTGTAACTATAAAAAGTTGGTTGGTTATTTTTAGTTGGCACAATATTTCTGGATAAAATATAATTTAAAAAAACTATTTCGTTCATTTGAACGTTGTATTAATTTTAAATCATAAAGAATCATTTTTTGAGCTGATCGATAATTCATCAATTTTATCAATTTTGTTAGTGTGGAAAACAATAATCTTGAATAAAATCGACAAATAATCTGAAATAATCTGAAATAATAATTTGTATAAATAAGCTACCAGCTATAGGTGCCGCAGACCCAAAACAGACTTATAGCAAATAGCCATCATAAAAATAACAAGGAAAATCCGGAAGGCTTAATCTGAACCCTCAATATGCTTAAGTAAAAATGATTTTTTGCCCAGGTCGCGATTTTTGAAGCATGCCGTGTTGTAAAAAAAGTGTCGTTTTATATTTTTACCACATTTACTGTTAAGGGTTAAGCGTTAAGATGTTTATGTCAGGGAGCCTCGAAAAAAAGTCGTTAGGTTGTTCGATCCGGAGACAACATTTCTCTTTCTACCCGAAAATTATATTGCCCAAGATACTAAACGTATAAAATAAAAAGGAAATCGCATCTCTCGGTTTAAGAGGATTAAAATTCAAAAAAATAGGCAAGGGTTCGCCAGCGGCAACCTTCGTCGTAAAAATGTAAAGGGTTGGGAGGGGAAAATTTTATTTTTATATTGCACACTTTTGTTCAAAAAGAAAAGACCAACTTAGCGTTATTTCTCCTAGATGCTTCCTTTTAAGCCACCACCTTTTTTTTTGCCTTCAAAATTCTGTAAAAAAATTTCAGGTCATCATTTCGGGCCCGAAATGTGAAAATCATTAAAACTAACTCTTTCCAAACAATATGTTTACAAAAAGAAAATAAATTCTACTACAAACTTCTTAAAATTTCATTTTTTCTACGCATTTCTAATCTAAAAAAATGGAGAAAATATTTTGAAATTTGTGAAAGCTTTCTTTTTCTTTGACGCAATTTTCAGCCACGTCGTATATTTTCTCCAAGCCAGGTTGTTGCTCTATATTAAATATACGCCATAATTCTGTATTTTTGCGACAATGAAGAAAAAAATGCTCCAGATTTAACTGTAGGTTGTATATTTCACAAAAGCATTATGACAAAAACGTTAGGCAGAAGTTTTAGTTGCCGCAGGTCACAGGCAAAACAGTTTCTTGAAAAAATAAAAAGGAAAGAAAAAGATCGATCCCGTTTTGAAAAATTGTTGACCATCCCAATAAAGACCAATAAGTTCGACGAGGAAAAACGAATTTATGGTTTTTGGTACCGTTGCTCCAGTTTGGTTTGGCCCTCCCAACTAAAAATGTGAGCGCATTTTACTATTTTAAACTCAGGTACAATTTTTTTACAATCTTGACTTTTGCCATTGACTCAGAAAAAATTATGGCAATTGACTTTTAAACTGGCTGTAAACAATTTCATTGCCGAAAAATAGCTCGTGGATTTTAAAATTGCAGTCTGTAAAATCACGATTGTATATTTTATTGTTAGATTTGGATTCGTATTCTTCATAGACAACCGTTAATGTCAAAAAACCAAATCTTTTTATGAATCAATCATTTGTTTAAAACTGTTAATCAGAGCTCAGCAAGCATACCATTAATTATTTAAATTTCAAGAAAAATGTATTAAAAATAGTTTTGTTCCTCTTAAGGGCCCTCAAGGGAAATATAATTTTCTTTTGTCTGGGGAATTAGGAATTTTATTTTACTACTATAAAAGATATTAAATTCTCAAGTATATAGAATATTATTCTAAATAAGACATTGGAAAATTTCAGCCTTCATAGTTTATTTAACTAATCGTCAGGTCAAAGCCACATTCTTATCCAACAGAGAGGATCAAATTGGCACCTATTATTTAATATGATGAATCAATCCACTTTGTTGATATTGACAGTATAGATAACGGATCTTTTCTACCTGAATTTTGCTTTTATTAACAAAACAAATGACAAATAGGGGGGTTGGAAGTCCCTTTTTGACCCTTCCACACGATTTCTTGTAAGTGGCCATAATTTATTCTTAATAAATTATTAGGATCCACTAAACCTTTTTCACAATGTAAAATCTATAGATTGTCAAATTCATCCAAGGTATTATTTATCCTAAACTTAAATAAATTGTTTCTTGGATTAAAAATGTAAGATTCGAAAATTTTGTATTCCTAGATTTTTTTATTCATGCGATTAGTCGAACATACCTATTCTTAACGTTTTATGAGTTTTATGCTTGACTTTTCGGAACTTCGGTTTTTGACGGCTTCTTATATTTTGCGTCAGAGGATCGTAAAGGTGTCGTAAATGTGTTTTGAAAATTTTTCGGCATCTTGGACAGATTTCCGAAACGAATTGGGCTAAAGAATAAGGGAATTCATCCATCAGAAGCGAGAGAGCATCTTTATTAGGAATAATTTGTATTGCGAGATACCATATTAAAAAAGTATATGTTTTTTTCAACTTTTTATTTTTTTTTAAACAATTGGATGAAAATATTCTATGGAAATTTACCTTTGAAATATGTCTGTTACACTATTTATTATAATTTCGAGTTATTCAAGATTTAAGAAACTTTTCTGTTTATGCAATAATCACACGCAGAAAACAGTTTCTTCGAATCAAAGAAACTTTATTTGAATCAAAGAAATCATAGTATTCATATACGGTCAAAGAAATTTTTTTTTAATTAAACAAACAGTTTCTTTAAATTAAAATAATTCAAAATCATTTTGTTTGAATCAAAGAAACTTCGTTTGAAATAAACAAAATTATTTTAAAAGAAAGAAAGTTTTCTTTAATATAAGGAAATTTTAAATTTGAATTATTAAAATAAAAGTTTTGATTTAAAACAAGGTTTTTTCTGAGTGCATTTATAATTTACCAATTATAAGCCATTGTTAGTTAATGTTCACAATCTTCTGTCAAAAACACTGATATTTGATAAATTTCAAAACAGAATAAAGTTTAAACCTTAATAAAACTTCTCACTGATTTTTCACTGATACAGATTTCACCAATCACTATCAAGATATGTAAACAATTTTTTCTTTGATAAAAACCTTTAATTTTTATACTTTTATTGCATATTATAATCTAAAAATTGTTTAAAAATCACCCAAAAAGAGACGTTTGAATCTTCAGTTCTAGCGTAAAATAGATTATTTATGCTAGAACATCCTGTTTTTAAATTAAAGTTTCAGTAAAAAATATTATTTTCTTTTTAGATAATATCTTGTCCCCTGTACCTCCTAAATGGCGTGTTGGATAATTATTAATGAAACTTTGCAAAAATTGTTAACTAGTCAAAATTAGACTTTCTGCTTTACAATTAGTCATGTTTAACTAATTGTTATTAGAATAAATTCTGGAATTATTAGGAATAATTCTTGCAGTGCCATTGCAATACAATAGTTTTCTCTATTTGAAAGTGCAGAGTGTGGGAGTCAGGGAGAGAGAGAGAGAGAGAGAGAGAAAGAGAGCTAGACAGAGAGAGAGAATTCTGGGCGTGACAATCCAGATGCTTCAACCATTTCCCCTCAGACAGGGTGTCCAACATCCAATGGGGCAACTTTTGTCTGGCGTTCTAATATTTCATTGGTTCCCCCAAAAGCTCCCTCAGCATAAATTCTTCGACCCACAGCTTCATCTTTCAATTGCTCAAACTTGCCCTTCTAGTAAGGACACTTTAGTTACTGTGTTCCCAGCTAACTTCCTCTATTGACTCGGTCTTGTCCTATGTTATTGTTTCAAATAAACATAACAGAAAGTGTTGGTGAAGTGCAAATTGTGGTACATGTTTGTTGTCTAAGATATTTTCGAACAATACAGTTTATTCGGAAAGTGCAAGATTATAATTATGCAAGGCTATCATCAACGAGTTTTCGAGGATCAGAAGGTTCATAGGGAAGAGGAAACCATCGTTGTGGATATTGTACATCCGCAATATCATCTCCACAGCCCATCTCACAGCCCACCTCTAACCACGTGCATTAATTCTGATAAGGGTAAGTTTTATATTCGCCTTTTTGATATTTTTTTTGTCAAAGAAGTAAAACACGTTGTTGTGAATTCTGCCTTGATAAATTCATTATTTCTTGGAGCCTTTCATACCTGCCGTACTTCTCATTTTTATTACATTCTCATCAGAGAGAATGTATTATATTTGTATAAAATTTGACCCTCTCATTTTTTGTTAAATCTTCACGTTTTGTGACCCCCTGAACCCGAAAAACATGCACGGAGAAAAATGGAAGTTAGCGGTTTAGTAACCTTTACACAAATTCAGTAATCAAAACTTATTATAAGACAGAGTCCAAAAATACAGTAATCACTCCTAAACAATTTAGGAATAATATAATAAAAGATTTGTTTACTGAATTTATGTAAAGGTTACTAAAGCGCTAACTTCCATTTTTCTCCGTGTGGTTTTACCAATGTGTCCGTCTATCTGTGTGTGTCTGTAGATTTTTATCTTTCGTTCACGAAATAATAATTTTTCCTATTTAAATAGTAAAATTTATTATTTTCTGTATTAAAATTTCTCAATTTTGGGATTTTTCCCCTACTTGCTATCGATATTAGTAATTTTTCTAACACAGAGTTTCTCAGTGTAGTTTTATTTTTAATTTCTTGTTGAATTAAAAAATGTTTCTTCAATAGTAGCTTCTCCAGGTGGCATTATTATTACAAGAATAACAAATTACAATAAGGCAGTATACAGCCTCTTCGATTATAAGAAAACAAACAGTCTTTATACCTTGAAGCGGAACTAAATATCAGGATTAGTTTAAACTCTGAACAGAAAGTTTTATTTTGAATTTAGTAAATCCACTTACAAATCTATTCGCTTTAGCGTTAGGTATACAGCTTTACGAGTAGTACCTTTTCGTGCCGATAATTAGTTGTAGAGATAATCCAATTGATCATCTTTTGTGGAGGCTGCAGACGAAGACCCTCCATAAATACTAGTACCGTGATTTGTAACCTTTTTGTAATCCTTCTAAGAAAAGGGACGCTTTTCACCTTTGCCTGGAGTTTATTGTGGTAATTATTATATATCCCGCCTCTCCGTAAATCCTAGGATTTTTATTGCAACGGTGTTTCTTACAGACATCTTTCAGGGATCTTTCGAAGTTGTACTGAATGCATTTCCTCTCACAACAAAATTAACCATTTCTATATATACACAAACTAGCTTAATATCTTTTTATATACCTAGTTCAATTGCTCTTGTTTTATTTTCGCTGGGAGAGTTTGAACATTTTTGCGGCGGATCAAAGAAATAGCGTAACCCACAAAGAGACACCGACATTGTCGCAAAAGTACGCGAGGACACCTCTTTTTGTAGATTTCTTAAGACTTTTTGAGTAGAAAACCATAGGGAGTCCGGTCCTGTGGCCCACCTACTAACTTTCAGTGGTCATCTTCCCATTCACACAATCTTACATGTCCAGACTCAAAAGAGACCGACCGCACTATTTTCCTACATCCGGACAAACAATTTAGTCGCCGTCGATCGCTTATCGGAAGTTAACTTTCTAGTGTTTCCTTGAAGAGTTTCTACCTAATAGTTTTCCCTAATAGTTTCTATTCCTTTGAACAAGTACCTAACGAATAATTCTTTACAGATATGCAAAGTCCAGAGCAAAAACAACAACAACAACAGCCTCTCTCCATGGATCCCAATGTCCGAAGATATCGAACTGCTTTCAGCAGAGAGCAAATTAATCGACTAGAAAGAGAATTCCTCAAGGAAAATTACGTCAGCAGGCCCAGAAGATGCGAACTGGCAAGCCAGCTTCAACTTCCCGAATCTACAATCAAGGTATGCTGAATTAAAAGAATTATGTTGATTCGCAATCATTTTCCAAGGACTTATTAACGCCTTTGATGACCACATTACGAGATTCAGGGCAATGTTGAATAAATCTTTACACGATCAGAGAAAACACCTACCAAGTCTTACGTCAGAGTTTTAATGAATGCAATTAGACGTTTTTCCGTCTAAAAGAGTAACTTCTTCCATGAGCCGCCATGTTTAAACAGCTATTATATCCTCAAGAAAGTTCCACCGCGTTCTTAATTTTTTTTTAATGAATAAGCAAATAGCAATCACGAAGAGCAAACATGAGTAAGCCTGGAAGCTGATGGGAGTGATATTATAGCTTCCAGGCTTACTCTAAACCCGAATTCTTGACTTTTTTCGATATTACTGCTTCCTTCCATTCAAATTCGTTAGAACCTTGGAGGTGCTAAGCGTCTTGATTAACAACTTCATCGGTATGGTATTCTCTAGATCCATTAGCAGTTTCTGATATTAACATGAGAAGCGGGATTGCTTAATTTCTCCCAAACTTATGGAAATTCTCTTTCCAGCTGCTGGAAAATAACACCGAATGCTAAATGAAAAATTTTTTCTTTTCAGGTCTGGTTCCAAAATCGACGCATGAAGGACAAACGTCAGAGAATGGCTTTGACATGGCCTTACATAGATCCAAATCTTGCAGCAACTTTGGCGACTTTGGCAGCTGCTGCTGGAACTATACCATCACCTTATCATGCACAAGGTTTTCCACCATCGCACATGCCTCATAACTATCCGCTTGCAGCAGCAGCTTACTATGGAGCACGGTACAATCCTTATGGATCATCTGCGCCGACCTCGAACGCAGGACCCCTACAGAGGCCACACCTCCAGACTCCCAGTTATCCTCATCACCCACACATTTTACAGCCCCACCATAGCCTGCCGCCTCTCCATTTAGCTGGATTAGGCATGCCAAACATGGGAAATGCTCCTTACATGAGCCCACCAATTTCCACGAACAGTGCACCAACATACAGACCAACTTTGATCTCAGAAATGAGCCCGGTTCATTCCGATACCTCCAGTGATTACGAATGTAATGGCTCGATGCTTCAGCATAATGGCTGTCACATTCCCTCTCGGGACAAAGCATCGCCTACACTTAAACCAGTAGCACTGTCGAGCATTCCAGCTCAAGTTCATGCGATAAACAATTATGAGACAAAGTCTGTTGATGATTATGGAATTGGGCATACAACTTCGCCTACTTTGGTAAAAAATACCAAAAACGAGCCACCCAAACTTTTCCAACCATACAAGAATGACCTCACCGAAAAAGCGTAAGTATGAACTTAGATAATAATTACTGAGGGTTTTATGTTTCATGAAATGTTTAAGGCCATGCGAAAGGAATCGTGTAAAATTTACTATGTCGATTACAATTTGGGGAAACTGTGTAATGTCAATCTTTGAAATTATATCGAATTATTAACATATTCTTATAATTTTAAATATTATTACTTAGAACAAAATATCAATAGTTTTGTTTCCTTGTACAGGAAGATTTCAAGTATTATATTACTATATTATATTAAATATTATATATTTACTCTAATTAGTAAAAAAAAAAACATTGGTATTACGTCCTAAGTATTCACATTTTCCACCAACAATATTTACTGGATATTCATAAATACATATCCATAATTGTAATCGACTATTGCAAATTTTGTTTAATATGATTTCTTTCCGTGCAGTTTTCATTCGTAATGGGTTGAGCTCATTAACTGTTTGTTACTTTTTTTGTCAATTGAAAATTTCTAAAACAAAATAAAATATGCTGAGGTATGTTCATTTGGTCTTAAATTTTTGTTTTTAAATTTTTTGTTATAAATGTCAATATTTAGGACCGGATAAACGTACCTTCACGGTTTAGCTTCATTTTTAAAAATTTTCAATTTTATACCTCAATAAATATAGACTTAGCGTTACAAGAAAAAAAAAAAAAAAACAGGAAAAAATACAAGAGAAAAAAATTTTGAAAATTTAGAGATTGGATATGTCTTGCATGGCCTTAACACCCAGAAAAAACTTTTTTCAAATCAAAACTTTTATTTTATTAATTCAAAGAAATTTTTTTTATATTAAAGAAAACTTTCTTTCTTTTAAAATAATCCTGATTAATTCAAAAAGAATTTTTTTAAATCAAACAAATTTTTCTTTGATTAAAGAAAACTGTTTTCTGGGTGTTCATTGACAAAAATATTCGTGTAACCAAATTTTGTTATCCAAACCAAAATTTGTTTTCCTTGTCAAAAAATCCATACCAAGGGCGTATCAGAAAAAAATTGGGGGGGATTCGAATTTCAAAGTCAAGATAAACCTTTCACAATTCATGAAACACGCTCCAAATTGTTTATGAAGTCAGATATTTCGGGTGAGCGGATCTGAACACCCAGAACATCCCTCTGGATCCGCCACTGATATAATGATGCTTGATAGACAAAAACTTTATCTGAATAAGATTCTTCTCTACGAGAGTTTCTGACTGAATGTAAATATGTTGTAAATGAGTGTATTATGGTTAAAATCTGGAATTTGTAAATAGAAAATAGAATTAAGCCACTGCCATTAATTCCAGATTTTACTTGAGTTGTGTGCGTGTATGTTTCGATAGCAGGTAGAATTTGTACATAGTCTAGTACCTAAAATTTACTAAGTTAGTGTAAATATCTGCGATATCTCTACGTGGATTAAAACTCGTTTCGATGTATAGATGTTTCTGCTTGCAATATAGTGAGATTTATAATAATGTACAGATACATAATTTATTATTTATTGTAATAACATATTATATAGTTCAATGATTTGATTTACTTCTGCTGTCGTAAAATCAAATATTGTAAAATGTGTCTGTCTATATAGATTATAGATGAAACCTATAATATAAAAGAGAATAAATATATGGAATACATCATATTTCTGCCTTTTAAATTTAATTTTCCCTTAAAATCTCTTAAATTTTCCACGTAAACTTTTTTGCACATCAAATAATTAACTCTCGATAATTAAATAACTATTTCAGTACACTAAAAGAAGGAACGATTGTCTTTTATAAAATTTTTTTTTGTGTTCAATGGGACTGTAAATTGCTAGGAATTAGTATTTGCCTAATCTGCATTAGCATAAATGCTTATTAAAGCATTTAGTATAAAGCAAGTTTAGGTAAAGCGACTTGTGCTAAGCTGGATTATCTACTACAGAAATAAGTGGAACAAAGCCTGATTCTATGATTCATAGCATTATATTACCTGTCTACTATTTCAAAATAAGAATTTGGTGATTATCTCTGGCCCTTTACAGATTAATAAATTTTATGATACTTAGTTGACCCCAGAAAGATTTTAAATTTTCTATTATACTGTCTACAAGATTAGTATAAAATCGTTCAATATAAGTACGGAAAAAAATTTTATAGGCACAGTAAATTCCAGGTTTAAATAATTCCCGAAATAAATCTTAAGTACTTGAAAATGTATACCTACTTTTCTTCGCTTACTTCTCAAAAATAAACTTATAGACTACTTCTTACAGCCCACGTTTTAATTTTAAACTGCACACTTTAAAATTCGATATAAAGTGTGGAAATAAGAGAATGCGCGTGTCCTGGAAAGGTAAACCTCAATGGGTGGCTAAGTCGTGGTGTTCATATGGAATTATCTTGTTCATTTTCACCCCTGTAGCCTGTTCGCGCAGGCAGTTAATTGCTCTACATAAACCTATACCGGTAGCCAAATCTGCTGTCTCGCAGTCAACCTATTTATATATCTACTTAATGCGCCCCATATGTGTTCACAGCCCTTATAGAATCACCCTTGGCACATCCCCATCACCCTCCACCTCTATTTCTCTATTCCTATATCTATCTTTCTCACCAGCTCTTCTTCCTCTCCTTTCAGTATTCTTTATCTGTCTATCTTTCTTGTCAGATTGATAGGGGGTGTGTATTGCAAGTAAATGCTCGCATACGTTTACATGGGGTTTATGTCCAGATCGCACTAGGGTTGAAATCGTTAATAATACCGTTTCATGGGTGGGAGGATTATAAACGAACTTTCAAATCGAATCAAAATCCCACTCAGTTGTTTATATTCCAGATTTTGAGATTTAGAAGATTTAAACTTGCTGGTTTCTTCTGAATTAAAATATCAAATAAGAGACTTTTTTTGAAATTTTTTATGTTTGCAATGATTGAGAATCATATTCATTTTAATTGTCCAAACAGCGGAGAATAAGAAATATAGAAAATCTGTTTCTCGTTGCTCCTTGGAATGTAGGGGGTCCAATTTGAAAAAGAAAGCCACAGGGCGCAGTTTTTCAGAGGACAATGAGCTTCCACGCTTTCACATCCAACAAGCAAACAGCCCCTTCTTTTACAATTTTGACTTTTCAATTAGCCACAGGTTCGCCTTCACCCAAATATTGTGCCTCTTGCCGTTTCGCTATGGCACCGAAAATCGAGCTGAAAATGAATCGCTCTTCGATCCTTCACCACCGATTTACTCTCTTACGTCCCTTTGCGTTCCAGTCAAGATATTTTCAAACTTTCTTCCGTTACAAACTTGAAAATACGACCGCTTCAAATTGTTCAATTCAATTTTCAAAGATGCTACTCGTCCTCTACTAGGAAATGATATTCTTTTCATCTCAAAAAGCCTCAATTATTCTTTATAAGCTTTTCTTACGACTAAGAAAGCAAATACATAATTCAGAAGTGTATAAATTAAATTGGATGATTCAATTTACGAGTTCCAAGCTAAACAATTTCATCTAAAAAATTGTAAAAAATAATTTAAAAACATATTCCTTGTCAAGTACTGTTTGCAACTAAAACCTTGCTGAAATAAATAAAAATCCTTTTATTAATAAAACAATTGTTTTATTTTATAAGGTTTATTTTCAGCTTTACAGCTTTATTTTTTTGTTTTGTTTCGGTTCACGCGCGCATTTGTCCATTTTTCTCGCCTTTTCGAAATATGTAACAGGTTCGCTATATCGAAACGATTTTGTCAGGTCGAAACGTACAGGAAAATATTTTTGCAGGGTGAAGAATCGTGTTACCTCTTCACCGTGAAAATTCAGGTCGACACGCAAATTGCGTATATCCTGAAATTCGGAATTTTCGGATGTAGACGTTTTGGTGACTCAAACTGCGGGAGGTCCATGGAGATGCGACCAGAAGCTGTCAACATTTCTTTACGTTCGCGAGACAAACTCGTTTACGGTTTAACTTTTTATCGGCCGTAAGCACAAACTCAACTTTCCGCCTCAAAAAAAATTTGTCAAGTTCTCCGAAAACTAGCTTCTGCAAAAAACTAACATCTATTCGATTCTTTCTACAATTAATATTAATGTATATCAAGTTCTCTTATCGTCAATGGCCAATTAGAAGCAGGGGAGGCAAATCTTAATCGGTGTTCTGATAAGATAAATCATTTACCGATTAAATCTGATTTCGAACACCATGACTATATATAAGTCCGGGGCGCTGACTATTATGTGAAGTATATACGACCAGCAAAAGGGAGAGGGTTGGCCCTCGTTATAAGTTTCCTATGAGCTAGGGACAGGGAGCCAGTATCATGTACCTTTCGAGGGGATGATTCTTGCATCAGGGGTATAAATTGGATATTAATATTTCATAAATTTGGGAATCGACGGATCCCGAGTAGATTGAAATATCGGGCAAGTACTCCACGACCCGAGAAGGGATTTTCCGAAGGTGATGATGCTAATAAAAGTTGAGACCCTACCATTCACTTTGCATTTCATTTGAATTTACTGTCAGTGAAAAACAATATACGATTTTAAGAGAGTTTCATCAATAGTGGCGTAAAGTAGATTGAGAAAATCAAGTTAAAAGTCTTTAACACTTTTTCAATAAAAAATCATGGTATGTTAACATTTAATTGTAGAAAAATGTAAAAGGAATGATTATAGTTAAATAACTGGGTAATTTAAGCAGATATATTTTTCGCAAACCACCCTCCAAAGATTTTATATCTATGTCTTGAACTTCCCATAAATATAATTGCAGTGTGATACAAGATTATATTTTTATGTAATTTTTGTACAATACCATGACAAAAACCCTGTTTTTATATTTTTATGATCGTAGATTAGTGTTTTTCCTGTCCTAACAATCTAACCGGGGTTCAGAAGATTTTATGAGAACTCGAAGGAGTTTATGATTTTACAAGGTGAACGACCTTCTCCTTTTCGACCTTTGACAAAATTGCAGATCTGCCAAAGGTCGAACTTTACAGTGGGATCTTTAATAACGGTAATTATGTTTAATTTGCAATGCGATATTCCAGATGACCTGCTTTTCAACCTTTTCAATTGTATTACTCAGTTGGAGACTAATTGACAAGGTTACTGTACAATAATAATTCTTGTATATTCGTAAAATGAAGTCAGAGAAATTTTCATATAAAAATAAAAGCAAATTTTACTTAGTACGTCTTCTGACTACATTGTTGTAAATGGTTGAATTGTTTATATTGTTTCATTTATAGTTATTATTGTATTGATTGAACAATAACTTTTAATTTTCAGGGACCTTCCAGAAAAATAAAAATGGTGTTCTACTAATCTGCTTGAAGCCCACTTTCTAATTTCTCAAAAAAAAAAAACTAACTTTATTATGGTTGAAAATTCTCCATATTTTACGCGTCCAATAGATTTTCGAAATTTTACAATTTTACCCGCTAATCCACAAAAAAAAAGAGTTGAATTCTCTCAAATGTCCTTCAAACAAACTTTCGAGAGAAAGTAATAAAACCGAAGAAACACTCAATTACCCTTCCGGAAAATATTTACTAGAAAATCTTTCAGAAAAAAAAAATGGAAAGACGAAATCGTACGCGAAAGCCCCAGAGACCCAGAAGTTTAATTGGCCCTCAAACCTAAGCCTTCAATTGGTGGCTGTAACGAATTTTTCAGTGAAGGGTGAAAAAAAACCTACAAAAAATGATGCAAGAAGTTCCGAAACAACGGCGGGGATAGAAAAGGATTTCGAAGTTTCCTAGGTCGGTTCATACAAAATAGTAGCACGTGAAAAGGTTGACTCCTTTAAGCGAATATTAACTGCAGCCCTTGTAAAATCTGTTTCCTCGACCTGGCTCTCAATTGGTACGTAACGCTTTCTGTTTGCTGATGTTTATGACGCTTATGAAGTTTATGATGCCTATGACGACGCATAATCTTCTGGTGACCGAATCGGGTCCTCATTTTGAAAAATTATTATAGGAGTACGTTTAAAATGAAAGCTGTTTATCTAAACTCTATCTAATTATCTCTCAAGAATTTTTTTTCTCACATATAAATATTTAAAGCTCATCGTTCAATTCTATATAAATTAGAGTAAGTATACATTGGGACCTGCAAATCTTGGGGAATCAATTCCGTCCACACGAGTCGTAAAGTTAATCGTCCGTTTGATCTCTGGTAACACAATATTTCCTTCATAAATGGGAACCGTTTCGAATTCCCCTACGCGAAGTTCATAATAAACTCAATGGCAATAAATAACACGTTATGCATAGTTAAAGTAGCAGGGTTCGATGTTATGGCACGCCATGACAAATTGAGAGTCTTTGAGCTATCTGACGATTGTACTCCGCTCTCGATACATACTCAATACGCAGACACGAGCGATTACATATATCAGGGTTCGAATAGTTCGATCAGTTATGGGAATTAATTTCTGTTATAAGCAAGAATCTATCTCGTTATTGATGTGAACGAGCGGCGGTGGGAATTCGCGTATGTCTGGGAACTATACAAATTTCTATTGCTCACTTATTCACTTGTCGCAAAAAGTAAATTACACATTTTCATTTATTTTTAATTTCCATTAGGCAAGTTATTCCATCACTGTCTAAACCCCTTTTCAACATTATTGTTTGAAGCAGCAATTGTAAATGAAATTATTGAAATTATTGAAATTATTGACGATTCTCTCTCAACCTAAGTTATTATTGGTTCACACCACCTAATAAACGAACAAATGAACTATACAAATTTCTATTGCTCACTTATTCACTTGTCGCAAAAAGTAAATTACACATTTTCATTTATTTTTAATTCCCATTAGGCAAGTTATTCCATCACTGTCTAAACCCCTTTTCAACATTATTGTTTGAAGCAGCAATTGTAAATGAAATTATTGAAATTATTGACAATTCTCTCTCAACCTAAGTTATTATTGGTTCACACCACCTAATAAACGAACAAATGAGCTGTGTTAACTGCAACCGGTTCACACAAGGCTTGACAGAAGGGGTGAATTCAATAAAAGTGAAATCCAAGCTTTTGAGAAATGGCACTTGGTTTACCGCATTGGTCATGATGGTAAACCTCGTTCGTCCTCTAAACCGCCCGGAAATTAGAGAAAAATACACCACAACGCGTAAGTGCTGGCACATTCGCTATGGTTCAATGTGTAGCACGGGTGGTCGTAAATTTTTTGAAAAATCTTCCCGAAACATGGGTTTATGTGTTTATGCATTTATGTTTACTTTTATGGTAGCTACAACCAGAGCGACCGAAACGCCATGGTTGTACTACGTCTAATGGACCATCAGGGACGGACTTCCAAAGATATTTCCCATCATCTAAAGGTCTACTTGAAATTGGCCCCAAGGTGGTGTGAACATTTTTGGATTGGAACCTGAAATAATTGATTCCATGTAATTCTTCAGTTTTTACTTTGTTGAAATGATTAAAATTAGAGTTGCATACCAAGTTGGTACGTAAATCTATAGCTAAATGACGAGAATGAAAATAATTGTAGAAATGCGGCCCTGAGGCACTGATCAGCAACAATAGATCGTCTTGGGGTAGAATCGGTAGAAGTTACCACGTTTTTCTTATGTCATGGGGGTCCGAGAGTTGTAGGTGGCGAAGCATGTTGTAAATCTATCAATGGTTTTATTTTGGTTTATTATCTTTTTAAAAGACGTCTCAGGTCGAGAATATTTATGTAATATTACCTCTAACTCAGTGAGAAGAGATGAACTGATCAGAGCCAACTGTGCAACAGCTTCTTGTTTCTTTTCCCTGGTCCTCAACACACAGAATAAAAAAAAGCCGCTTACGGAGTTCCGGAACAGCTTCATGATTTTATGATCGTCAAGTTTGTAGAAAATCTCATTTTTCACCCCTTTGACTTTTCTGGTGATTTATCGACTTCTATGATCGACAGTAGCCTCATATCAAAATTTACTTTACGTTGATTTAAAATCATCTGCCCAATAACGTATCAGCGAATTTTTTCTGAAAATTTAAAGATGTTTTTTTATATACATTAACTGGAAAAAGGGCTTTGAGTTAATGTTTAAAGTTGGTTTTAGAACGAATATGGCGGGAGTTTTAATTTGACCCAATATCATTTTGTATCAAGCACTTTAGAGCTTAGCCTTAGAGTTTACAGGCCTGCGAATTATATATATAAAACAATAGATCCCATAAAGACGTAATTCGGCCGTAAAACGCGCAAAAGGCCGTTGCAAGCCAATGTTCGCAGGTTAATAAAGGTAAGGTGTACCGCGGGTTAAAGGTGTATGTGAGTTAATTCCATCAAGCAGACCTGATTCATTATCCAATATCGGTCCTCGTAAATTCCAACCCAGCCAAATAAATTATCGCTCTGAACCATCACATCGTTCCGTCCTACCGATCCAAGTTAGATAGGTCTCTGGAAGCTAAAACGAGTAAACCTTGCGCAACCATAAATTTCCTCACTGAACTACTCTCCCGAGGGATCATTGCAAAATGTACCAAAGAAAATATGTACACCAAATTCTCTGATAAGATCACTGTTAAAAAAAGTCTCATCGAAATTTAACATGAATTTGAGTAGTCACCTGCAGTATTTGCACATATCGTCAAAAAAAGTCATTCAAATTTAATATAGGTACTATATAGATACTATAGGTAATATTTCCTAACATTTTTGGTAAATTTCCACAAGATTTTTGGAATTTTCCTCAATATTTCTTCATATTTGTTAGAGAAAATCCATGGAACGCTATATTATAATTATTATTATAAATTATTCGAAATTTTGTGAATTTTCCCCAAGGTTTTTTAATTTCTCAAAGAATTTCCTAAATTTTAGAAACCCCCTCTGAAAACCCGAAAGAAAACCCAAAATTTTTATTAAATTTCCAGAAGTTTTAGGGAAATTCCCTAAAACCTGAAAATCATTTTAAAAATGTGAAATAATTCCTAAGAAATTGTTGTAATCCCGAAATTCTTTACGTATAGAATTTGAACATAAAGTACAGGTTTTGAAATGTAATCCCAATTAAAAAACAGCTTAATTTATGTTTAAATAGAAGAAATAGGTACATTATGCTACAAGGAAAAAGAAAGCGTCTCGATAAATAATATCAAATGTTACTTTAATGTTATTGGACCCTTCTTAATAGATGCAGGGTTATATTGGAAAGCAGAGAAAACATTTTGCTTCTTGGATGGCTTTGTGATAATTTGTATACAATAATTTTAGGTAAACTCTTGACGAGAGCTTGACGAGAGCTTGACGAGAAAGTTGAGGCTTGAGAAACTCATCTTGTCATTACGAGTTGTAGAACCTCTTTGCCCTTCTCTCAGTCATGGCTGATAATCGGAAAAATTCCTGGATATCCGATGGACATTAGTTCCGCCCGTTATAAATAACGCGATGGTTCTCCGTAACAGGAAGAAGAACATGAAGCGTAACAGTGCAGGCACTGGACCAACGGACCACGGAAAACTTAATAGATGGTTTATTATTTTATGAGGCTACCTTATGCTTTGTGTGCATAACTTTTAGGTATCTCGTCATTGTGGAAGACCTGTGGACTCGTAAATCACTGAAAACTTGGTCACACGGTAGCTCTCTGCGCAAACGGCGAACCAGCTTCTTCCTTTTGAGTGCGCATGCAGTTCTGGGTCTTCTTCCGGGTCCTCTTCTTGGCTTTCGGATTCTTAGCCGATGTCCAGATGATGTTCAAGATGTTCAATTCATTTCTCAAGGCTGAATTACTATGCTAATTAATTTAAAGATCAGTGTATGAAATTTCATTTAAAACCCTTCCAAGTTCAAAACTGATCAAAAAATTGAGTGTACAAAATTAAACATATTGGATAAAAGTACATAAAATAAAGTAGGTAAAGTAAACGTAAAAGTTCTAAATTAAAGAATTGTATTCACGTTGTCAAGGAGAGAAATATCCTATAAATGACAAAGGTTTAAGTTTTTAATGTAATATATGTTCAAGGAGTTATAGAATAAGTATATAAAATGAGGATCTTTTATAACTTTTTCTTTTACAAAAAAAGTCAACATGTGAAATTTATGTGAATGCAATAAAAAATATTGTCTGGTAAACCAAAAAGCCTGCCAAAGTCACCGAGAAGCAATAAAGGTGGATTGCAAAGAGAAAATCTGATGATTTAGTACCAAATGACCCACGCATTATTCCTGCGTTTTCACTTGCCCTTCGTCGGTGAAAATGGCGGAAAACCTATTCGGAAGTCGTTGGCCACTGTTCGACTTTGACTTTTGCTTTATCTTTTTTACAAGTTAACTCCACCAACAAAAATTATTTTACTTACAATAATTTATGTTAAAAATGTCAATTTTTTATATCATTTTTGAACAAAAACACTAAATTAAATATTCAGCAGAAAAACTGATTCGTTTCCTCGAAAAAGGTGCAATTTTCTTGTTTATTAATTATTCTAAACATTAAATCACGAATTTCAAACTATATATATACTTAAAAAAATACAAGCTTTTCTGGTTAAGATCACGAATCCTTCAAAACTTAAAGCAGAGAAAGCCAAAAAAATTGCTAAAGTTAAAGATGACCACTGACCTAAAGAAATAAAATTGAAAGTGGAAGCTCAATGATGATTTATGAGCTAATATTTTACAGGGAAGAGCGAGGTAAAAAAATAAGTAATTTTTACGCCAATTAAAATAAATAATATATAACTAATAAACGAAAAAATCCTTTTAAACGCTACTAATTGATTTGTATCTTCCACATTTGAACCAACTTAAGTAGAACTTTTAAAATTCCAAAGCAGATACCCAAGAGACACCTTAATCTGACTTCTAAATTTCTAATTGGCGAAAATTAGATATTGTGAAAAAAGAAGCTGTTGCCACCCAAAAAATGGATAAACAAATAAAATTCAGAAGCTCATCGTCCAGGCAATGACAATAGGATGCGAGAAAGGGTCGTAAAGCCTCGTGACGATTATTTATGTCGCAATAAAACTTTCCACCATCAAAAAGAGAAGCCTAAGACTAAGCACATTCTCCTCATTGTCCGACTTGGTCGGTCAAGGTCGTGTACGAGGAACCAAGAAAATGTACGAGACGAAACGAACCCATATTACGTGCAAGAGTATGCACCAGAAGTCGAAGAAGCGGAAGCTGAAACGGTGAAAATGGAAGGAGACAAGAAAATGGGATGGAAGAAATGTACATTAAGAACGAACTGGCGCGTGCCGGACCAACGGGGGGTGTACTAAATATTTTGGAAATATTGACCGAGTCCCGAAATCCAGCGATGCTAATGAAAAGAAGATTTACACCGGCGCTGAATAGATTCGTTTTTCTCTCCTGGGTTAGCAGGGCACCAGGTCCTCAAGGACACATGAAAACGCTTTCTTATTTTGTTAATGTTGCACGATTGGTCTCGCACCTTCCACGCACTTTCTAGGTGATAATGGGTTCGTTTCCAACTTCAACGAAATGCATAAGTTCCTCCATTCCCAACGTTCGAAAGCCAATTTTCAAACATGAGGATTGCTATCAAGAATATATTGTTTCGTAATTGGCAATGCAAATATAATGTATGTAAGATATTTTGTCAGCTGAGTAAAGATTGCAGGAGTTACTGGAAAGGTTGAAGTAGTAAATAATAATGAAAATACATTTTGCCGCTGAAAGAATCAGATCGATCTTTATTCCCAATTATTTAATCTTGTGCTGTAATTTACTTTCCAAGTTTTACGAGTGGGTAGGTAATCGAGGTCGCTTAGATCCCCTCGATCCAAGATTATTTCTCCAATTTAGCGGCAGCCGAGGAAGTATTCGAGACTGCTGAGACAATTTCCGGTTATCATATTATATGTACTGCGTAGAATAGATATGAAAGCGATAAATCTGGAAAGCGTCGCGAAGGCGGCAGTGTTCTGCCAGCCGAATCTGCTTTATCGGATTTGAAGATGCATTCGTCTTAATCTCATTCATCCCAGCCGTATCTCTATACGGGAGCACAGGAAAGGAACTCGCGTTCGCGTAATAGGCAAGATGGCAGTGCACCTTTATCACCCATGGTCACCTAATTGGATTGGGTGGCAGCCAGTATGGCGGCCCTCGTCAGCGATATCATCGCTTCCGACTGCACTATGTACAGATGCTTGGCAAACTTTAAATTATACACAAATCAAGTTCAAAGTTATATAGTTCACGTACCACCAACAGATCGTTATCGACTTGCAGTTTGTTCAAATGTTCGTCAATCTGATCACGAAATTTATGGTACAAAAACTAAAAGCGATGTTTTCATGACAACAATTTTCTTGTATGGACGTAGTATATAAGAATGTAGGTCACTTTTTTCGAAATCTTGATTTATCTTGGAAGCTTGTAATGTAATACAACAAATAAGATTTCTATTAAGGGCGTTGGACCCAAGTGTTCACAGAAAAAACAAGGACTGAAAGTGTTTACAGCTGAAATCAGTTTTTAGGCTGAACTTCAGTCTTAAGTCAGTTTTTAGTCTTGTTTTAAGACTAAGAAGTCTTGTTTTTAGATTTCTTAGTCTTAAAACAAGACTAAAAACTGACTTAAGACTGAAATTCAGCCTAAAAACTGATTTCAGCTGTAAACACTTTCAGTCCTTGTTTTTTCTGTGTTACACCTAGAAAACAGTTTTTTCGAATCAAAGAAACTTTATTTCAATCAAAGAAATCATAATATTGATATACGGTCAAAGAAATTTTTTTTGAATTAAACAAACAGTGTCTTTAAATTAAAATAATTCAAAATAATTTTGTTTGAATCAAACAAAATTATTTTAAAAGAAAGAAAGTTTTCTTTAATATAAGGAAATTTTAAATTTGAGTTATTAAAATAAAAGTTTTGATTTAAAACAAGGTGTTTTCTCAGTGTAAAAGCTCAAAATTCAATTCTCCATTTTACTCAACGAAAATTATAGATAAATATGTTTTCGCTCTGTAGCACTAATCTTTATTCAAATATAAGTCTGCGTACAGAGAGAGAAAATATTTAATTTTGATGCTTTTTGCATAAAACGAAGAAGTCAAAATCTCACTTAAAAATTCAATATTTTCATTTTTCTTAAAAAATATTTCAAATAGCTATTTTCTCGCTCTGTATGCATAGTTCTAGTTAAAAATTGATTATTTCTATAGAAGGAAAACATTCCAAATTTAATATTTGTTGAGTAAAATGAAGAAATCGAATTTTTAGATTAGAATTTGGCTCAACACCCTTAAAGCTTCTCCATGTTTAATTGTTCAACATGTCTTCACACATGTGAAAGTTGAGAAAGGGAAGCAAGAAGCATTATGTGTACAATTCCAGTGCATTACTGTCTGAGGCCACTTTGAAATACATCTTCGAACCTTGCTTCGAACCTTCTTTTCGGAAAGATCAGAGCTACTCAAAGATCCTAATAACCTATAGTAGACTGACTAGGTCGAGGACATGGGAACCTTGGGTCATCACTGTCATTTATTTGTTCATGCTGTCATGAATTGTCCTACTTGTGACTTTTGCTGTCTTTGCTCTCGTGGACTGGACAATAAGTCAGGTGTCCTTGACACAATATTTTGACACACACCTTAACAGGATAACACGACTAGGGCGACAGGGGGCGTCTCTAATCCCAAGGGAAAATCTTTTTTCGGCACAATTTACTCCGTCGAAAGGACCTCCTGGGCTTACGAGTCCTTTTCTCGAACTCTTCACGGACATGTCCTGGAGTGTTTGTTGTGATCGTAACAAGACAGTGTTTTGTCAACGTAACTGAATCGCTACATCGTGATGGATGCTTAATGTTTCGTTCTGGCAAAAGAACGTGACTGAGACACCAATTTACAATTTCAGCGTTACCTGATGTTTATACATATTTATTATTCACGAGAAATGTTTCGAAGAATCAGCAATAGCTTATAATTAATAAATTGCAAGCATGATTTCTACGAAAATACATCAGAATTTAATTTGTGTACATTAAAAGCAAGGAAAGATTGTCAAGAATTGTTTTTTTTTTTTGTATAAAAACAGGATTGTTTATATTATACAAAAGTTTTCCTTTTACGAAAACCCGAGCGGAAAACTGGATGTAATAAATTTCTCGTAAAACCTTGCGATAGCCACTTCTGTTGGCTGATACTGTATTCGCTAACATGACAATCTTGAAGTAATATAGTCACTCGCGCAATGAGGGAGTGCCCTCTTCTTATTTATAGGGAAGCACGATAATGGTACGGATGATGGGACTCCCTATAGAGTCGGAATATCGGGCGTAGCCATGGTTACGTTCGGAGCCATATTGGTCTCGAGCCAGCTATCGATAATAGGAAAGATAAGAGAAACCCCCCAACTTCCAAAATGTTTTATAGCTGCGAAAATGGCGAACGAGAGAATCCTCTGTGTCTATTCCTATATTTGTAAGCGTTCTTAATTGACAACCGAGCGGAGAACTGCTACATAAAATATCGATTATATAATAATAATAAAATTTCAAGAGGTCTTCCTAACATTTAGTCTCATATTCATGAATTTCATTTAAAAGAATGAAATCCTCTTAGTAGACTTCCTCAAATTACATAATCGAGATTTTGTATGATTTTATATTTTTTTATATTTTTTGCAGCCAGCAGCTCTGCTAATTTGCCAACAGATTTTCGTATAAAAATAACATTCTATTTGGAACAAAAAAGTATTTAGAATTGATTATTTAATGGAAGTTTTTCGTCGAGGCAGTTGTGTTCACGAATGCGGTTTCCATTAAGTGAAATAAATGCGACTTAATTAAAGGGTGGAAACAATTACTCGCAAATAAATCGCAGCCGTTAATCCGTTATAGCGGAGACAAGTTAAACTTCTCTGCCGGCGCTAGGGATTTGCGGGAACGATGCCGACGCCGAGCGTTCGCATAATTGGCTTTGAGCGTCGCCACCTGCGCCATGTAAAGCCACAGCCTTACACAGACACGTGAGTAGGATTTGTGAGTAACGATGAGAAAATACCTTTCATCAATGGAGTCGTCAACCCAACTCATAACTTCCACTTTATCAATTTTAAATCATCCAACCCTTCATTGTAAAAAAATCCTCAAGTCTTTTCCTTTTTATTCAACGCTTTTGTTTCCTACTTCAAATTTTCACTTAAAACATTTAAAATTCATCAATTTTACAAAGCCTTACAAATTAGAGTCTTAAGAGTATTTATTACATGTCGTATATATGAAATTTTGATAACCCGGTGTTCTCCGACTTTTCCCACCATACATTTATTTCAAAATGACTTCCACAGATTTCAAGGAAAATATAAAAGATTTCAGGAGATTGGAAAAGATTGCAAATTTAAAAATATTCTCAGAAGTTTAAAAAGATTACAAGAGAACATTTTTTAAATTTACGAACTTTATAGATTTCTACGCCTCGTATTTCATTTGTAATAATTGAAAGCTAACGAAATTAAATTTGCTGACCATGAAGTCCAGGTATATGTATATTCAAAATGTCAAATTAAGTCTTGAAAATTGAAGAATTTGAAATCCTAACTAGAGTGCAAGAGAAGTACACAAACCGCCCCTAAATTTACCCGGTAGCTCGGTTTCGAAATTCCAGCGGCGCATCTAATGTGCTGGTACCTTGGGTACAATGAGAAACCCCATTGTAACATTGAGACATTCTGCGATAATTTATGAGCCCTGTTTGCCGACAGAGATTGCGGGTGGCTTTTTCGAGAAGAATAAATTCAAGGAGGAAGTGGACCCTGCAAAAACCTAGGAAATTGACTTTAGTTACGCCTAATCCCTAGGTCCGTGCATTATTGCTGATCATAATTTTCTTTGAGTTTCTCCCACCTCTTCGAAGTCATTCATCGAAAGGATCTACTCAAAGAATATCGTTACCGACAAGAAGCTAATCCTTGCTAATCCTGATGCTAATCCTACAAACATCACTCCCATATTTAGTTCTACTTCATTATCAATTATCTATTATATTTTATTAAATGGATATATTTCAGTATAATTTATTAGCCTGACACTGAGGAAAATGTTTAGTTACGCCCCCAAAAATCATTTTATTACTACCAGACCAACAAAAATTTAGTACAAATTGACTCAGGTTTTGAGTTTGGTATTAATTCACTATAAAGGAGGATCTCGTATTTAAAAATGATGTAATAATTTTATATTTGTTTGTTTTAATAATTTTCACTTCAATTTTCCTTCGTAAGAGAAAGTGCAGACGTTCGCGGAGAAGAGAAGCATAAGTAGCAGTACTTTACGAGTTATGGTCCAAAAAGCCCCATCATGGCCACCATTACCAGAGTTTCGGTTTATGACTAGAAAATTCCTTGCCGGAGCTTCCGAATTTTGGAAACTGACCAATACTGACGCTTCATTTGTGGTGTTTGACTATCCGTTATACTCAATAAGTCGAAACATTTTATTTACATTTAACAATTTTTACCGCATGCTTCTAAAGTCATCCACTTTCTTCAAATTCACGTTTCTTAAAAATTTTTTCCACGGATGAAAAAGAAATCAAACAATTGAACGTTTCTTCACTCGTTTCAAACACGAAAACATTTTAGTTGCAATTTTTAATTAACAATATAATTTATAGGATTCCGACAAATTTTAAAGGATTTTTTATAATTTCATTTTAAAAAATTTTAAGGAGTTTCGAGATAGTTTAAAAGATTTTAGGGGATTTCGACGAAATTTCCAGGGAATACAAAACATTTCAAGAAATTTAATACAGGATTTAAGTTTAAAAAATTTCAAAAATATACTATAATTAGTTAAGACGAGTTAAAAATTGTAAAGAAAACAGTGAGCCACTGATTTAATTAGTTATTGCTTAATTCTTTGATTTATAGATAACGACTATAGTCGACGTATAAAATTTTAATTTTGATTTCCCCATTTAAGAAACACAATGAAGTCAATAAAGAGATAGATATCCACAAACACTGACCACCATTTAGCAGTTAAATGGTTTTGCGAGCAAGTATGTTGACATATGGGTTTTCTAAGGTTGAACCACTAACCATAGGGGCCGATTCTAGATGCGGGGGTGGCAAATGGGGTGTCGTGGTGTTAAATGGCCCTGATGCTCGCGCATCTATTCAAGGCATCCTCCCATCTCAGCAGGCCAATTCTTGTGGCTAATTTCCAATGTTATTTATTTAATTGCTTGACCACCACCTGGACCTCCACTCCGATCAATTCTCGGTTTAAAGCGAATGTTCCTGATTTATTAAACGATCGATCACGTCCAAACTTTACGTTCAAACGCATTTCTTCAATCCGAATACAATCACAAATTCTGATTTCTTTTCCAAAAGGTCTCAGAAAATACATCTAAAAATTAAAAATAATTCTAATTAACAAACAAGATAAAAGTACCGTGGTGTAAGGCTTGAGGATAAGGTGATTTAAAAGATAGATTGTGTGGGATAAATTACAATTCTGAGGAAAAGAGAATTTTTCAGTAATTTCAAATTTCCGACAGCGGAAAACGAAAAACCGATTTGAAACACGGCTGTGATTAACAGCAATACATGCTTGGAGTCATAAATCGCATATCAAAAAAAGCCGAACAGTCTCTCTCTGTCTCTGAATTCTGGACTGCTTTTTCTCTCCTGCAATCTCCAGGAAAATGAAGGTCATAAATAAACTTGCCTGGCCAATAATTCCGTTGCAATCGAGCGACAAGAGTTTTTTCATCCGACAATACTGTGTTATTCCTACATCCTACCATCTACAACCTATATAGGTGGTTGAAAAGGGTGATAGAGAAAGAGAGAAAGTAAGGGTGTTGAAAAAACGAGAGGGTGATAGAGGAAGCGAGAGAGGGCGAGTGTTCTCGTAATCAAATTTAAAATTCCCAGAGCGGAGGAAATCAGGCGGGTCGACCGATAAAAGAGTAACCAACGGCTACAATCGAATCGGTTTCAGTTGTCACATGACTCCAAATAAGCGACCAACCCGGTGGTATCGAATCCTAGAATTCTTTTCCTTCCTCTCCAATCTTCCTCAGATTTCCCTGGAGAGGAAATGGAACTTCCTCTAGGGATGCACATAATGTAAACTTATTTTATTTAAAAAAAAAAATGAAAAGTATATTGATATTTGCTGTTGCCACTTTCTGCAATCCGATTTCATTCAAAGTTTTCAAACGTTCAGAGTGGTTGCAAAACTTTATTGTCAAAACTAAATGACTTGTCTCTAACCGTTAATTAATGAACTAAAATATATATTTAATTAATTATATATCCTAGATTTAAAATTTAAAAAAAATCCTACGATAGCAGGTAAAATAAAAATCATTTTAACAGTTAGAAATCTTCATATTTTCGTGTCCTTGAGGCATTTTCTGTGAAACTATAATTATTATACTTTACTTTTCCAAACCTCGGCTTGACAAGCCTGAGGTTACTTTAAAGGTGTAAAATATTGAAATCTTAAAGTTTATGGTTTACGAGAATGGCAAGTTTCAAGCATAATCTAAGGATTAAGAAACTATTATTGTGGTCATTTGAACAAAATATACTTAGGAGATCTTTTAGAACTTCCACAGTTGTAATTATGTTTATGTGAAAATTTGGATGCTTCAATAAGATGGTCTGGGATTAACTGGTTTATTACTTTAGTACCTTAAGGCTTAAGCTCTTTTTGGTTTAGTTTAAGTAACTGAAACCTCTAATTTAGAAAATATCCTCAGTATTTAGATTATCCTTAAAAGGTTGGATTATACCATAAACCGAGGTCAGGTATACGTTTTAAGTGTTTAACTGCTCGATAATTATTATATTCTTTGAATAAAAAAGTCCATTATATTCAATATTTATGAATATTAAATAATAAACTTATATATAAACATAAATTTTCAATAATTTTAATAAATAATTTTGACTTAAATTATATATAATTAATTATTGTTAAACTATATCTACTGAAACTTCTGTGATAACTGTACTTTGGTCAGTAAATACTGAGGGATAATTGGTTCGAAAACAAACGGATCAAATGTAGTCGCAATCATGTCACTGATTAAACGCTTTGATTAAATGCCTAATTTACTTGCGTGTAGGATGTAACTTTACTTTATGGGAAATCCATACCAGCTCATCCTCATCACACATTCCACGAGCTAATGCGTTTAACCTATAGCCAGTTTGGGAAGGTGATAAAGCAAAATATTTTATCGACCTCAAAAGCTTTCGATTATTAATTAATTATAGGACATTAATATATAGTATATTAAATTATTTTAATTATTCGTTATTAATGAGGTATCTACATCCTATAGCCCTTATACTGGCGTTTTATATTTATATTATAATATAATTAAACTTGGATATTATTTTTTCTTCAATTAGTTTAAAATCCGATTTATTGCATCCGATATCAATTAATTTTTGGAAGTACTGAGTTAATTCAATTGTTGGTAATTTTTTCAGTAATTTAAAGAAACTTTTTACTTTCAAGTATTAACTTTTTAATTTAAAATTGTTTGTTAATTTTACCCTACAAATATTATGTTTCATCAACAATTTCTTTCAATCATTAATATTTTCGAACCATTTCAAACAAGTTCAAACAGAGTTGGGCATTGAAACGCCATCTAAAGAGCATAGCTTCAAATAGAGGTATATCGAACTTGTAACTTCGATAACGGAAGTTACAAGGATAACAAAAATTTTTCCTTTCTTATAACTGTCGATAAGTTATTTACCTGCTGCAATAAAAATTCGTTAAAAAGTTATAAACTCCAACAATATCCAAAAATGTTTTCAATACTTAAATCCAGAATACTATAGCGAAATGAATTCTTTTTAAAATTAAATTTACCTAACACTGTTAAAAATAAAAGTAACATTCTTAATAAAATAATTTTAATATTATTAATGATCGGAAACTTTTACCATAAAAAGTTATTCAACTTCACTAAATTAAGTCTAAAATTAAAATGTAATTTACATCTAAAGTACAATATATAAGGCACATAAGAACACGTTTGAAAACATTTTTAATAGTGGAATGATTTTAATAGACTGTATAAATGTACATTTCTCTTGGAACAGGTTACCTTCTTTTATGCTGATGATTATAATTAAAAAATTATCGTATGGAGAACATAACTTATTTCAGGAGGGACCACTTAAGTTGCTCTTTGGCAGATTGCAAGACCTGAAAAAGAATATCAATTTTTAATATATATTTGATCATTCTCTTAAATATTAAACTTGCATTTTATTCCTTATAATATATTTGTAAGTTTGAAATGGAAGAACATTCAAAACCTAATCATTTTAGTACAACACCACTTTGTTAAAACTAATTTAAATAATTGTGTGTTATCTTTTTATATTGATTTCTTAAATTCACGACATGCTTTTAGTTAAAACGCAAGTCTTAAGCTATGATAACTTTAGAAATTTTAAGTTTTGTAAACGGAACCCCTGCTTTAAATGTATAGAAAACCTAGAGGTACCATTTAAAAAACTTAAACTTGCTAAAGGTATTAGAACTAACAAAAAAATGACCTGGGCGACGGTTTGTTCTCCTAAAGGAATGTCATCTGTCCTCAAAGCGACTCTTTGCACTACACTGGTAGCGTCTGCGTCCAAGATAATTCTGTAACAAACAAATTTTAATAAATACCGAATTATTCAATACGAAGAACTATATACATTCAAATTTATAATTTATTAAAAATTAACTCACCCTCCGTCGCAGATTTCATCTATTGCCAACATTATTATGTCTAAACTATCGAAAACGGCTCTCTTTTCGACATTTTTACGCAAAATGTGACTAACTGAGTCGTATAAACAATTCAGTACACTCATCAAGATCAACTAAAAAATAAATTTAGTATGATTAGAATTTTTCAATGTTAAAGTTTTAAATGTAATGAGTTTAAATTTGAGTGTTTTGAAATAATGACTAACCTCATTTTCATGTGCACTTCCCATTACATAAAAAAATAAATCAACGTTGCTCTTGTATACGCAAATCAGACCATCGTGCATAATAATTTCGGCATTGGCTCTGTGAGTTTTGTTGAACAAACTCTTTTCGAAAGCCTTTTGTTCCTTGGAAGAGGGGAATTTATTTTTGTCATAATACTTGGCGAGAATTCTGTTTCCATCGTTATCTAGAATAGCGATACCCTTAACAGTGTAAAGCGTCGGTTCCTGTGGAACAAAAACAAAGTAAATTAGAAATACCATGAGATAAATAAAACAACAGTTATTTAGAATTGACAAGCGTTGAAAAATTTACAGAAGTTTTAGTCAGAACAAATCCCAGAGATTTTCAGTCAAAAACTTAATTTTTAAGGAATTTTCAATACGAACTGTTGTACATAAATATATATGAGCGAAAAAATAATGATCAAAATCTTTAAACAATCTTTCTATTTTTTTAAAGTAAAAATCCCAAAATCATGATAGCATAAATGAAAAGTTCGTCGGGCAAAATACACAGAACTCAAAAATTTCAAAATATAACAGAATCAATAATAAATTCGAAAAACTCTCGGGGAACAAAAAAACAAGACGCAAAAACTTAAAAAGCCTACTCGAAGATGAGAATGCAGATCAAAATCACTTTCAAAAGATGACCCGGAGAGGTTAGGTTTCGAATCTTTTTCCAAATTAATGCGATTCATAACTTTAACTCTTCGATACGACGGTTTAATGAAGAATACGTATTCGGAAGATGACCTTTCGCACTAGTTGATGAAAAAAACATCAACAACTGTTCGAAATACCCACCAATAACTGGCCGTCCATGATATATATGTAACGTCAAATTGACGTGACGTTGTGTCTTCTGCTCTTTACGGATACTGAAGACTCAACTTGTCAAGTTGGCTGCCTGCGCGCGCAGCGTGTATTGTCTTTCCGCTGGAGAAATTCTACCATTGGCTGTGTGAACTGGTGCAAGATTCAAAATCAAATTACATTAATTTGATTTTAAATCGCGCGCCAAATTTGACCAATAGAAAAACAGGGGTTCCTGTTTATTTGTTGGGGATGGGTCAAATTTAAAATTTAAAATTAAAATGGTAGAAGGGCCCCCCTAGAGTAAGCTACGCCACTGCAGATCACACTGGATCAAAATCTGTGTATTGAGATTGGATTTCGAGCCTAGAAGTTGATAGAAGTTGATAAAAGACAATTAATCAAATTTTACAATCCTAATTGAACTTGAATGATGAATTGACACAAAAGATTCTGGCAATATAAACTCAATTTTTGTCAACGTCAACAATACTTCTCTCATTTAAAATTAAAAATTATCAAATAATTAAAATAAAGAGGTGTTAATCAGTCTGGACATGGTTACTAAAATAAAAGCTGTACTGATTGATCTAAGTGGAACTCTCCACATTGACAATTCAGCTATTCCTGGAGCACAAGACGCCCTGAAAAGGTTTTAATCACTAATTTTAATTTATTTATATTATGAATCAGAACATTTATATACGTGTATTAATATAATTATCTCGATTTCTTTTAAGCAAAGGCCGGTCAGAAGACTATAACGGTTTTTAATATAAAAACTTTTGAATCACATATTTGATAAAATATATTAATGTTCTGTATTTTGAAAATGTTAGTAATTTCAAAAATTGTTTTTAGATGATAAAATATCATCTTTAACTTAGTTTGCTTAATTTTTTTCATCAACAGGCTTCGAAATGCAAATACTATAATTAAGTTCGTAACAAATACTACTAAAGAGTCAAAAAATATTTTATATCAACGTTTAATAAATCTTGGCTTTGATATAAAAAAGGAAGAGATATATAGTTCCTTGTCTGCTGCTAGACAAACAATAATTAATCGCGCACTAAATCCATTTTTATTAATCGACTCTGCAGCCCTGGAAGAATTTCAAGACTTGGTAAAGCCTGGAAAACAGGATGCTGTGTTAATCGGTTTGGCACCTGAAAAATTTAATTATGAAGAGTTAAACAATGCATTCAGGTGCGTCAATTATATTACAGGAATCTTTAGTATAGATTCAGAATTTACATTATCTTGGGATCTGAAATAAATCATTGATATCTTGATGTTATATTATATTCTGTGTATTCATTAAACTTTGCAGATTAATTTTGAATGGTGCATCTCTTATAGCAATACACGAAGGTCGTTACTACAAAAGGCCAGATGGTCTTGCATTAGGACCTGGAGCATTTGTTAAAGGTTTAGAGTATGCAGCAAATGTTAAAGCTGATGTAATAGGAAAACCTACCCTACAGTTTTTCAAAGGAGCGCTGGGCGATATTAAACCTGAAGAAGCCATTATGATTGGCGATGTAAGAAACATTTTTAATAATAGAATGAAAAGAAGCGTCATTTTACCTAAAATAAAAAATAAGCAATAAGTTAATCGATTCATTATATTTTAGGATATAAAAGATGACATAGCTGGTGCACAGGCAGTGGGAATAAAAGGGTTTTTAGTACAGACTGGAAAATATCGATCTGGTGATGAAGAAACAATTACACCTCCCCCAACAAAGGTTTGCAAATCTTTTGTTGAAGCTGTAGAATCAATTCTAAGTGAACTTTAAATCAGTTGAAGTTTTCTTTAAAAAATTTAATAAACTTAACCTCCTCGACATTAAAATATGGTTTGTATAGGTATCTTAGGAAAATAATAACGCGGTATGATTAGATATATAAACCTTACTTTACTTTACAAATACATGAGGATGAAATTTAATGAATATATACAGTTAGTTTGATTTTAAACTATGAAAATTTATTTTACAATATAAGACTCGATGGCACGAAGAAAACGGAGTATGTAACAACTTAATAAAGCTAGTATCATGTTAATTTCTATATACAAATTGAGGTTTCAAATCAATAAAATTGTATTCACATAAAGTCATTAAGTTCTTGATTTTATCAAACGTATCAAACAATTTTAAACTCTCTCGAGTCATTTAAACTCCCATAATCATCACTTGCATACTGACACATACAAAAACTGAGGCCGTACCTCCATCACGAGGCATTGTAAATTTGATGCAGGTATAAAAAATCAGGTTTTTATGCTAAAACTCAATGTCAACTGTTACTTTGCTGAAATTTTCTTTTCAATACTTTCGAATTCACAGAATTGGATTTTCTTTCTATTCCAAAGATTATACTTTATAATAATAACTCTACTTTTAATAAATTAAGAACAAAACCGCTTTCAAAAAACAGATATAGACGAAAGTCTTCTAGCTGCTTTGCTTCCTTTCACAGCTTATTCATATAATAGTTCAGTTGATTTGGATTTGTATGCATATATTAAATATAGTTAGGAATAATCACCTACTTTTTCACCGAACAGAATCAGGAACACTTTCAAAGACGAAGACAATATCTTTACTAAATTTATTTGACAGGTCGATAGTGAAGCGTCAAATCCGTTGAGCTTTTCCAAATAAAATGCCTCACCTAGAACAAATAAATGTGATTAGGAAATTAATATGTTAATGTAGAAAGATCTGATCTGCAACATCAAACAACAATTTTTTTTAAAACTTACTGTTCTTAAATCCATTGATGGATCTAATAATTGATCATTACACAGTAGTTCTACTTTATCTTCAGCCAAGGAAGAGTTATCAGCATTAGAATCTGTGTTTGCTCGATCACCAGCGGGAGATCCACTAGATACAGTATTGCCACCTCCTGCTACTGAACCTGAATCGCTTCCAGCTCCTAAAACTTTGTCGTACACATGCTCAGCAACTTTTCGGATTTGTATAAAATCATTGGCAATTAGGCGATCTCTGAAAAAATGTGCAATCATGATTAGAAAATTATTATCACAGCATTTTATCAGTTTTTAAACTATACATTTCTGCAGACTTACTTCTTCAAACTCTTAACACCAGACGTGGAGTGTGGCAAAAGGTAAAATGGTATTTTAATGAATTTAGGTAAATTTTTATCGACTACGATATCTCGGACCCATGGCGGCACAGTATCATTTAAAAGTACACCCTCTGTTTCTCCTCCAGCATCTTGTACGAGTAACCTATACAAAGTTCTACCTCCTACTTCACTGTAAAATTAAATGTAATTATTATATAGAATGTAAATGTTATTTAAAACATATTTAAGTCAGACAGTTTATTTATAAATTTAAAAAATACCTAAAAATAACAGGCGTGTGTCCAGGTACCGAAAAATAAGGATTGCCACCTCTCGTATGCCTTAGAACATTGCCATCATTACTATTAATTTCATTTTCATCGTCGGCATGTAAAGGCCTCCACCACTGTTCTAAAAGTGCTTGCAGAAGTAGATTTCCATAATTAACTTTTTGGTCAACTGAATCATCTTCTGCTAAACCTGTTTCCTTTGCTGATACCCATGCAGAGAAACAGTCATTTTCATCTTGACCCAAGTGGACAGTTAGCATCTAAAAATAGACACGAATGAAGATATGTATTAAATTTATGAAAAAAGTACAAGAAATAAGGATATGTATTTTAAGCGGTATATACTTTTTAAGGATACTAACCCCAGTCTTTAAATCGATATTGAACCAGTTCGGAACAAAAACCGTTTTGTTCCTTTTTTTCACTTCTTCATCCAAGTCGACATGCCCTAAGTCTTCAACTTTGCTCGCCTTTAATACATCATACAAAGCTATATTTTCTTCAGTATCTTTTGTCAGAACGTACCGCCTATCGTTTAATGGAACACTAAGTCTTATAGCCGGTCCTCCCAATATCCTTTGAACTGGTTCTGTATTCTGTGGTATCATTCCTCCTATTGCATTTCCAATGCTGTCTACACAATAATCTCCACATTGGTCCCCACGAAAGGATATACTCTAGATTTGAAAATTAGATGCATTAACTCAAGGCAAGAATGTTGATGTTTATTGGTTCAGTGTCTTGCTGTTTGATTTTAAGAATTTTCATTCAAAAAATTGCAAGGGACTTTATAACTCTAACACAACCATTGAACCAATAAAAAGATTATAACATCACGAGAAAACTTATATTACATAATTGTTAATTGTAGATTCACTAGTCGCCACCCAAATACTAGACTGGTCCGGTGTCATAACCATTTTTAAGATAGGAGCGTTCTCTTCACAGATCAGGGTATATCGTTGTGGATTCTTCAATTCAGTCATTATTATCTTTTTATCCCTGCCACCTGATATAACATGACTGAATGTATCGTTTACCTAAAACACATCCCAAATCTTTATATTCTATTTTTCTTTGCATTTTCGGTTATAAACTCTCATGTTTACAGAAATAATTACCAGCAGTGCCCAAACTCCTTCAGTATGTACTTTAATTGTTTGTACACAGCGTTGTTGACCGAGAGACCACAATTTGATAGTGCCATCGGAACTTGCTGATAAACACTGAGTACCATCTTTATTTAGAACTAACGCCTTTATATTGTCTGTGTGACCTCTTAATTTCATTAGTTTAATGCAAGTTCTAGGATCCCAAACCCGTAAAACTTTTTCAGTGCTTCCACTTACTATTACAGAACCAGAAGGGTTCATAGCTAAACTATATATGGAATCCTTGTTGCCGGAAAGGGAAGATGCTAAAAAGAAATTACAATTATTGAAATTACAGATTATAATGAGAATGACACTTTATATAAATAAACTCACTCGTGACTGTATTATTGCTTGCAGTTAAAGCTGTAAGAGTGTTGACATCCCACAAAAAAATGGCTCTATCCAAACCTGCACTCGCCACTTGCTCTTTATCTTTTGCGTAAGCTAAGGACTTAACATAATCTTTGTGGGTTCTCAATGTAGACATGCAAAATCCCTTGTGTGCACTCCACACTTTTACTGTAGTGTCGGAACTTGCAGATATGACTGAAGAATACAATGTAAAAAGTCGTTGTCTATTCTTATACAGTATTTTAAGTTTTGTGAATCGATTTGAAAAAAATACATACGATTCTTGCCTCCACAACATAACACAATATCATTGACCCAATCCGTATGATGTTCTAATGATTGAATGTAGGGATCATTCATATTTGCGCAATTCCACATCCTAATAATACTGTCCCTGCCTGCTGAGTATAACCTATGTAAAACGGGATCATATTGAAGGGAATTCACACCAGCTCTGTGCCTCCTTTCTACTTCGTCTCTTATAACCATTGAAACCTGTACAAATAACAGAACAAACATACAGGTGATAAAATTCAGGCTTATAATCTGTTTATAACCTGTAGCATTCAATTAAAATATGTTACACTTAAGAAGCTGGTTTTCAGGACAATATTATTGTAGAATTTCTCAGTAATAAGAGTTGTATTAAAATTCGATTGAGAATTTTCCAATCATTCATTTAAAGCTTTGATGTGGTGATTCTGGTATACGTGATTTTATTTAAGGTTATGTTTAATTGTATTAAACTATTGATTATTGAACTAGTTGAATCAGATTAAATGATTTACATTTTTCGAAAGATACTGGCAGTGTCAATGATGTGCCAATGAGATACATTGGCAATTTTTAAGTTTTTCTCTCAGGATTAGAAGAAAGTGCAAAATGAAATATTCATTTCGATTGAAGATTTGAATCTAGCTTTATTTTTAACGGTTATTAGTTTGGAGTTTTATAACTTATGTATTTCTCATGCAGGAAGAATTAAAGGTTTCTCATACGTATAATTTCCATGGAACCTAAGAAAAATCTCCTTTTTCAATGGGATACAACCCTCCCTTATTTTTTCTTTTTTTTACCCGAAAACAAAGATTACATTCAATCCTATGATAAAATTCTTAAAGCTTGTGAAAATCTTTAAACGAACTCCTTTCATCGTCAGTTTTTAAACAATTATTGTATTATTTTCTATTAAATTGCTTGGATATTGTATGTAGTGTACAGAATCACAAGATCTAAGATGAATAACAATAAAGAATACAGGAAATTATGCGAGACTTTGAAAAAGTAACTTTGAACCTTTTTTACAAATTAAAGAAATCCAAGAAATTTAAAAATTGTATACTTAAACGAGTTTTCGGTACTATTAATATATGATACCGAAACTGAAGTAGCTGGACATTCATTTACCAGAATATATCTAAAAGGTTTCGAGGCTCAAGTACATACTTAACTAAAAAAAAATGATGTAATAATTATTGTAATGCAAAATGAAAGTGGTGTATTAATTTTTAACATTAATAAGTATACCTGCACTTTCTTTCGGGCACTTTGCCCACCTGTCTTGTGAGCTGCCATTATGTTGTAAATCTTTTCTATTTGAAGTTTGACACAATCCAGGAAAACATTCGAAAACTATGCTGCTCTTTAAAAAACGTGCATACTCTTCAAGTATTGTCCATTTTTGAAGAATTCACATTATATACGTAAATCTAAATGGAATTGCTCGATCATAGAATATTACACTGACTGAGCCGCTTTTTTTCTTTTAGCGGTATTGGTTGAATAATAATTTATATATGGTATGGTTAGTAAATTTTGAGTGTGTGTGAGTGTTTGATGTTGAATGCCCATGCTTGGCAATAGAAAGGTGTGACAAGCACAAAATCCATACAAACAAAAGGTGTGTTCAACGTTCAGCGGTCATCTTTGAATGTGCCTCGTATTGTTCAGCGGGAAATTCAAAACTTTACTTTGAAGAAGTCAAATAATAAATTAAGTTGGCAATTCACAACGAAAAATCGAGAAAAGGAGCGTGATATTGGATTAAACATTATACACTTAGAAACATTATATTATATGTATATTTATCTTCTTTCTTTATAAATATTTGAGTACCTCTAGCACCAACTAAAATTGTACATAAATTAATGTTTATGTTGCAACAAGAAGTGACCCCACTAGAGTAAATCACAATAATAAAATACTAAAAAGAATAAGTGTATTGGTCAGTAGTATTGGTTTTTCTAAGGACCTCTTGCAAGATTTTACTGCTTTCTAATCCAAATTCATCAAGTGGTAGTCGAGACATTGTTGCTACCCTATAATTAAAAATGTAATTGTCATTTATTTAAAAAAACAATGGTAGGATATCATAATATGGTTTTAAAATTGTATATAAACTTCATTTCAATGGATTAAAAATTTCAAAACACAAACCTTCCTCCTGATAAATTAGTCAAAAATTTCCAATATGAAGCTCTTAAATTGTGTGGCTCTATAATTGCAGCGTGAAAGAGGACGGCAGTACTGAAGCAGTACAGAAGAATAACGAACCATTTGACTTCAGGTACTTTTTTCTTTTCGACTCCATCGTTCCATAATATCTGAAAAATATGCATGATTACAATATTTTAATTACAGATCTGCTTCAATTCATATACATTATTTAAGTATCTTACGTGTAATGCCTTCCACATAACATATAAAGCAACAGTAACGTTTGGATACATTACAAAACTAATACCCGCTACCAGTCCAGCTGGAATAGCGTGATATTGAGAATCGTAACCATAAAATCTTCGTAATGAACACGACACCAACTGGAAATAATAATTTAAAACGCGTATAATTTAGTTCACAAATTACTGAATTTAGATATTTACATAATAATAATAATAATAGCCGTTGAATCTAATTTCATAATTTATACCTTATAGAGTCCAGAAAATCCTCCAAGACATACAGCCAAATTTAGATTATCTTTCTTGAAGACAGTAGATTTTAATAACTTTGGCTTCTTTATTATATTTCCGAGCTTCAAAAATATCTTTAGAGCTAACTGAGCACATAGACCGTAACTAAATAATTTTGCGGTTCCCTGGAAATAAAATACTAAATTTATATATAGTCATTTATTGGCAATATAACATTGCACCTGTGCTAATTATTTAGTAAAACGGTAGGTTTAAATTAATCAAAATGGTATTAAAAAAGAAAGAATAGTAGCATACTTCATATTTTAAAATAATATAGGTAAGAAAGAAAATCTTACATACCGTTAAAATATAATGAATACAACTGTTGGAATGTGGACAGGATACATGCTTACTTTTTGCCTTTAAATTGTCTATTAACAGTTTATAAAAATCAAGGGCTTTCCAAATAATACTGAATAGTCCATTGCTTCTCGATTTCTTAACTTTTTCTTTATCAGAGTATTCTTGTTCTTTTTTTTGTTCATCGCTCATTTGTACATGGCTACTGTCAACTTGAGACTGACTTTTTAGATATTTCTCATCTTCGTATGGTCCAACAAGAATCCTATTACGTTATATTACAAAATTAATAAGAAGAATTTTCTGTGTAAGTATCAGAAAAAATTAAGATTTGAGAATTTAAGGTGAAAAATTCTTTAAAATACAAGCAGGGATATACCCTGCAGTGAGTTACGTAAAATTGTTATAAATACCTAATTATCCTAAATATAGAGTCTTCTTTGATTTCTTTACTACGATAAAAATATAGTATTGTTGCCATACTCAAGGCAAATATGTATACTTGACCATATGGAACAGGCGAAATGTAACCTCTCCATACAGCCATTCTAAATAATGTTTCCGTTGCCTGAAAGTATTTAATTATAATTTGATCAAGTGCCTTTATAGAAGACTGAAATTTGTAGGTACTGTACATTTATTTACTTACTATATTTGAAACATATAGACACAACATGGTTCGCCTCGAAGGACGTTCTAAAAGAATTGCAGCAAAGCTGGATAAAAAAGACGGAATGAAGGAAACTGTCAAGACGTTGAATTTTCCTAAGATCCGTCTGAAATATTTAGTTTTCTAATAAGTATAAGATTAAAATACCTATAGTACGCTCAGAGAAATTGATTTACCTTATGCTACAGATGAACATTGAATAGGTAAAGCCACTCCATGACAAAAAAGCCGTTGATTGTAAAATGCTCATAATTGTTTTTGTAATATCACGTTTTGAGGGAATTTTTCCTCTCATCAAAAGTGTAACCTACAAAACGTATGTAAGAATTAATAAATGTTTACCATCCTTTACAAGGAACTCTAAAAAAGCTTAAATTTCAGCCAAAGATCCAGCTTCTTCAAGCAAACAAATCTTCATTTAATTTTTGAATCCTGTACTTACAAAATAAATTGTACTATATATTCTGAGACTTTCTTGAATAGAATGAAGACCTAGCCCAGCTGCAGTACTAATACAAGAATCCGCCCAAGGATGTGCATAATTCTTACAGCTAGCTGCAATTTCAAATTTGCTGAGTTTCGCTGGCATGTTTATCAAAATCTTTCAAACCAAGTTTAAACTGACGATCGAATCCTTTTCGTATACAGCTCAGCTTTAATATAATAATGAGTAAAAGTGTGCTTTTCTGCAGTGTGTTCTTATAATGTACAACAATGTACAAAGTACATGTCACATTAATCAATTTATATCATTCAATTCCTATAATCAGATTATTGAAAGATTAGCATAACAAATCGTTTATTTTTTTCGAAAAAAATTGACATGAACGATTTTTAACTATTCTTAATCTAATAAAATATTGTAAAACCTTTTCTTTGTTGAGTTTATTGTAACTTACCTGCAAAGAGAGTAAAGAAATTTGAACTGAGCAGGCGAATGCAAAAAAAGACTGGAAGTAGTTTTTTATTCATTCTGTCCATAGTTGGTTATGCTTTTTAGAGTATGTACATACGTAATTAAAACTTTGCATATGTATAAAAACATTTTTAATAAAAATAAAGTGATGTCAGTGAATGATCGTCGGTTTGAATAATATCTTTGGTATGGGCAAGTAGTAATCTTTGATCGCTTTGATCTTTGAGACTTGACGTCATTACTTGACAAACACACTAAACTTGCTACATATACACTTGCACACGATGACACGGATCACACGGACACGATTTGATGACTATTACATACAATTACATATTTCCCTTAGAACTTCGAATCGAGCGAATGAAAATGGAATATGTAGACTTACAAATGCACACATACAGACATACAACACGATCATATTCCTCATGCACACTATATTTGTAAACTGATCATAACAAGATAAAATTTAATGCATTAGATCCTAAAAGGATCAAATTCAAAACTTAAATTCGGTTTAATATTAAGAAGAAAGTATGTCTAATTTAATAACCTCATCTTTGTTTGAAGTTGCAAAGTTTGTCCAACCTCTGAAAGCTTTTACAGGTTAGTTATATTTTAAGGTTACGTTCTATTTGGAATAATATTCTAAATTTTATATTCATATGAATATGTTATATATTTTCATTTTACTGAAATGCTTTTCTATAACAAATAAAATAATTTAAGGTAAGTTTCCTGTTATTTTGTATATTAAGTATTTTCAACCCTTTGTTAACTGCGAAAACTTACAAAAAAAGCACCCACAAAGGTATTTCAAAGAGCACAGGTTGTTATTTAAAGTTGTTTCATTAGATATACACATGTTATATTTACAGTATCAGTCCGACATGCAGCTAAGAAAACTATAGGAACAATACACAATGCTGGAAATTCTAGAGCGAAACACAGAGGATGGAAAGTTCAGGATGGACATAGAGTCACTCCTGGATTTATACTTGCTACGCAAAGAAAAACAAGATTCCATCCTGGTTTGAATGTAAATACTAAATTACATCTTTGTTTAACCATACTTATATATAATCTAAAGAAAGATAATTTATTCTTCATTTGTTCTAGGTTGGATTTGGTAGAGACGGAACCTTGTTTGCACTTGAAGCCGGAAGAGTGGCAGTAACTTGTGAAAGAATTAATCCAGATTTTAGACATTTCTGGGTTCGGAAAAATTATACCGGTCGCGAAAATCAAGTTATCTATAAAAAACATTTTAATGTAATTCCTGACAAGCAACATGACCGTTTTGTTCTCATGGATGCTGTTTAGTCTTAGAGGGAACCAAGATGTAGGATTACGATGAATAAAGATATGTATACATAATTTTTTGTATTTATAAATTACAATGCACTTGAATCCGCCCACTGAAAAGACTGGTAATTAATAGTTTCTCCATCAGAAGAAAAACTAGCAAAGACTTGCGTTTTTCTTACGCTGGATCCGACTCGACAGACACTTACAAGGTCATTAACACTTAACTCTTCGTTTCTGTTTTGACAATGAACTATAAATTGAGAATGAAACATGATTGGATCACCAGGATAAACCAAAAAGTCTCCACCAAATGTTTCTCCACTGGTAACATAGTAATTTTTCTCCCACATATCTTTAAATACTCTGTATCGTATATTTTCTTCATCGGTAGCTGGATAATTCCAGTCCACCTCTTTAGCATCTTCTTTTGTCAACCACGGATGTGCTAAATTACAAAAAAATGTGTTCTAGTAATTTTCAATTAAGAAAGTTGATGCAGAAATTTGAAGTCGAAAGTTCATAGAATTACCTGTATGAGTTTGTACAAGAGCATCATTTTTGTCGAGTTTAGGTAACTTGGACATCTCTTCTTGAAACAATTGATCTCTATCAATTTCGATGTTTTTCAGTTTTTCTTCTGTCTCTTTATCCAATGATTTCCTCATTTTCTTTTTGGTTGTTTCCAATCCCAAAATTTTTCGTCGTTTTCCATCTACAATTTTATCCATCATACCAGAAACCTAATTTAAAAAAACATATATAAAATTACAAATAATATTATTTTAGCAATCGCTTATGTATCATTTCAGTCGTCTTCATAATTATTTTACCTGTTTTTCTCTTTGTTTTCTTAAACATATTTCTTGGTCCAGATACAATTTTTCTCTGTATTCATGAAATAATTTTTTCAAAGTTTCGCTAGGTTTTTTGTTTATGGAAGGGTAATGAATTAGACGTGCAATTCCTTTTTCTATTAACAGTTTTGCTTCTTCTGGTGTTAATAAAAGAGGAAGACCCAGTAAAACTTCTTGTCTTGGTTGTTTCGGTAAACAACCAAGAAGTTCTCCAATTATTCTATAATCTTTTCGTAGTTTAAGCCAATCTATAAATAATACATGTAATTAATTATCTATTTTTTAATAGGAAGTGGTATAGTGCAAATTTTAATTTTTATGCATTTTTCCGGAAAACCTAACCTACACAAGTTTAAAATTTAAAAAAATCTTACCATCAGCATTCCAAATGAATACATTTCCATTTGAATATACTAATTGAATAACCTCTGACATTTTAATTAATTTATGTATTTTTTTACTTATTTAGTTCTTACTATATATCGATAAAAAATATTATAAAACACTCTAAGTTTATGTATTTAATTTACTGTTTACAATTTGCATGGTAATTGGTATCCCTGTATGAAATAATTATGCGCATGCGTTGTAAATTTTTATGTAGTGGTAGCATTGGAAATATGAATTTGAATTTCAAAAAATCACAGACATAAATGAATATATTGAAAATAAAAAGTTAAAATTATTCTCAGACAGTCTCAGATCATAGAAAAAATCTAGTCCGTTATGATTCGTGATTTTTATTCATGGTGCATCTAAACTATAAATTTAATTAAAAGTTACGTATTTTAGAACTCAAGGGGTTTCATAGAAAATATTTATACCAAAAGAGCGCAAATAATATTATTTTTGATAAAATTTGAAAACCATCTAAAACTCTTGCAATATTGTAATAAATGTTTTCATAAATTGTTTTCCTAATAAAATAATAAATAAATACTAATAAATGAATAAAAAATGAATAGTAATAAATAATACAGCAATAATACCGCTACAAGCAGAGCGAGGATGTTGATAAAAATGTTCAATTAGAAATTACTTTACATTTTTTGATGCTTTATTTATAAAGTGACTGTATGATGGCTAATCGATGAAATTTGATATTGGGAGGACTTATTGACTATTATCAAAAATACGCCCACAATAGAGTGTCGCTGCAGTTTTCATCAGTCACAGGGGTCTTTTTTAATTTAGTCATTCAGTGACCGAGATCTTAGAAAGACGTTGTGTGATTTAGTGAAATAGTGTCCCGAAATGGTGCAATTGTTGCAGTGAAGTATTTTAATAACTAAAATAAAAGAGCATGTCATCATGATGTCTAGAGCGAAATGGCTATTATTAATATATTTTAAGTTTTGTATGGGATGGATGGACGAAAGGTATGTTCATATTATTCCAAATATGACTAGCTTAATGATAACATTAATTATAATTAATGATTTAATTTATATTTCTAAACATATTTTTAACATTAATATTTTTATTTCATTGATTACAGACCCGTTTTGGAATCGCAAGATGGGAACTTATTTATTTCGAGTGCGAAAGATAAAAATATTACGTTAAAAACTTTGGGAAATGGAAATGTTAATATCAACGATATTAATTTGCTGCACGTCACATTGGAGGTAATACCGAATTTTTAAAGAGTTCTATATATTAGAATTAATTTTTATTAAAGCATTATAGAAAAGAATTTTGAAAATTATTACTCTTTTTATTAATATGTCTCCAATCAAAAAATTATAAAAAAGTTAAGAAATTAAAGATATTTACTTTTTTATTGTAGTGTCTTGTGAAAACTATTTAGAAGATTGAGTTTTTTTATTACTTTCTAATAAGCATAATGCTTTTTTGAAATTTCATTAATAAATTATAATATTATTAGTGGTGTTTTATAAATTATGCAAAATCGAGACAGTTTTCCATTATTTATTAAATTAAAATCCTCATAGGCTCAAAAAGCATCGCTACTGATAGATAGATGGAAAAATGGGCGTTTAGCTGACATCGAATCAAGCATCCAAAGATTATCTGAATATGTGGAAGGCCCACATGGCCTACTCAGGCGCATAGATACCTTAACTGGACGAGGATCTTCATCCACACTTAATTTCCATTCGAATGAAACGATATCAAATGATGTAAGAAATATTCCACAAATTTAAAATTTGTGGAATTTTTAATTTCCATATTTTTGACTGGATATTTAAAATTAAATATTGATGAATTTTATTTACAGGAAAATGATTTAATAACTGAAAATTTTCGAAGACTAACAACGAAGGTAATTATAAATATCTCAATAAATGATTTACATCACTAAATTCATATATATACGCATTATTCTTAATTATTAATTAATTATTCTTGAAATGTTTCCTAGGTGAGGAGCCTAGTAAGAAGACTTCGAAATGTCGAAAGAAAATTGAGGAAAAATGAGTGTACAAGTGATCCTTGCCAAAATGGTGGCACTTGCATAGATATTTATGATAATGTTCAATGTATTTGTCCCTCGAATTTTGAGGTGAGTACTTAGAACATTTTTCATTCTAGATTTATTTTTTAATTTTGTAATTATGTATTTTATATCTATTTTACGTTGGGATTTTAGGGTCCATATTGTACTGTTGATGTAGATGAATGTATGAAGTTTAGAAACACTGATCTAGGATGCCAAAATGGAGCGACTTGTCATAATCTATATGGTTCATACGAGTAAGGAAATATATATCTTTTTATCTTCAATCATTTATTTTCAATTCTTCTAGTTCTATGAACAAAATCTTTGACTATGAATAACTGTTTCTGAAAATTGAGTAATATATTCTTCATAGGTGTATGTGTCCTCCGGGATGGTATGGTAAAGACTGCGTTTTGAAGTCAACAAATTGTAGTACCCAGAATGATGTAGAGTTATGTGGAAATGGTCATTGCATCAGCGTTGCAGGATCACCTCTGGGTTACACTTGCCTTTGCAAACAAGTAAGTTCGACCCAAGTATTAAGCTCAAAATTCCATTCTCCACTTTACTCAACGAAAATTATAGATACATATTTTTTCGCTATGTAGCGCTAATCTTTTTTCAAATAAAAGACTGCATACAGAGCGAAAAAATATTTAGTTTCGATATCTTTTGCATAAAACGAAGAATTCAAATCTAACTTCAAAATTGAATATTTTCATTTTACTTAAAAAATATTTAAATTAGATATTTTCTCGCTCTGTACGCATAATTCTAGTTAAAAATTGATTAATACTATAGAGGGAAAAAATTCCAAATTTAGTATTTGTTGAGTAAAATGAAGAAATCGAATTAAATTATGCTTCATTGCTTATTGCAGGGCTGGGAGGCTAAAGATGCAACCAATCCAGCGTGTACCAAAGATGTGAACGAATGTGCTCAAAATCATCCACCATGTTCAGTAAATCCTCCTGTAGTTTGTCACAATGTTCCAGGATCATATTTTTGTGGCAGCTGTCCACAAGGATATACTGGAAATGGTTACTACTGCAGTGATGTTGATGAGTGTCTTCAGGACAATGGTGGCTGTAGTACAGTTCCTCGAGTTCAGTGCATTAATACAATGGTAAAAAAAAATTCTAGACATCATTTAGAGATGAAAATTGTGGAAAGCTTCAACTAAAGTTATTTACATCAGGGTTCCCGAATATGTGGGCCATGTCCTCCGGGCTACCAAGGAGATGGAATATCGTGCATTTACCTTGGTGTTTGCAAAATTAATAATGGAGGCTGCCATCCATTAGCTGTGTGCTCAGAGAGTTCATTCAGTGGAGTTACATGTCGATGTCATCCTGGTTACATCGGTGATGGAATAGCTGCTTGTCTTCCGGATTCTGGTATTTCTGTTGCATCTGGCGCATGTGAAAGCAATCCATGTATTCACGGAAGTTGTGTACCTGGAATTGGTAAAAGTTTTGTATGCAACTGCCTACCAGGATACACAGGTCAGTATGAGAACAATCTATTCTTGAAAAGAATATGTCTTCGGATGTGATATAATATTATTTATCTTATTTTTAGGTCCTACGTGCAACGCACCAGTTGATCCTTGTAATCCCAATCCGTGTAGAAATAGTGGAATATGTTCAACAACGCCAACTGGAAGTTTTATATGTGAGTGTACACCTAGTTACACTGGAACAAGATGTCAAAAAGCAAGGCAAGCCTGTGGTGCTGTATTAAGAGACCTTGCTGGCACTGTGGAATACCCTCTTGGTGGTTCTAGTTATCAAGATAAACAAACTTGTGCTTGGCAGTTGAAAACCAATCATAGTTTTGTTTTTAACGTCACCTTTAGTCGATTTTCTTTAGAAAGTTCATCAGAATGTTCCTACGACTTCTTGGAAGTATGTTAATTTTCTGAACGTATTGTCTGAAGTTCATCAGCTTTGACTCTCTTGGATTTTTTATAAATGTTGATAAATTTTAGATTCACGATGGAGAAAGTACCAGAGATCATCCACTTGGAAGATTCTGTGGAAATATTAACAACTTGCCAAACAATGGAAACATTATATCTTCGCATAATGCTCTTTACTTTTGGTTCCGCTCTGATCATAGTGTATCTTCTGAAGGATTTTCTTTCAGTTGGAACGTCATTCCTCCAGTTTGTGGAGGTACAATTCAAGATGATATAGGAACTATCAGTTCACCTGGTTATCCTGGGAAATACCCGCCGCATAGAGATTGCTATTGGTATATCAATGTCAGTCCAGGCAAGAGAATCAATATACATTTTGCTCAGATGATGTTGGAAGAACATGAGACTTGCGACAATGACTACCTTGAGGTAAAATATATACTGATACTGAATTGTCGTCTTAAAATGATGCTAATTCTCTTGAACGTTCTATAGATCAACGAAACCACTAGTTACGGAAACAAGCAGTTAGGCTTATTCTGCAACCACACTCATCCATCTCCTGTAATAACTTCTGGATCAGAAGTTGTTCTTCATTTCCATTCGGACAGTGCCGGTCAGGATTTTGGTTTCCAAATTACTTTCTCCAGTGAAGCAGGTATTAAATTTTCATCAAATCCCTTGAAATTACATATGTAAAATCTTTGCAATTCTAGAAAGACATGTCTGATTAGAGCTGATATTTTAAATGCCTCTTCCTGTTCAGCCTCGCCAGATTGCGGAGGAGTTTTTACCAAGGACAGTGGGGATATTGCATCTCCAGGATTTATCTCGTCATCAGGATATGGACCCAACATGGTTTGTGAATGGGAAATACGATTACCGCCAAATGAACGTATTAAAATAAACTGGTTAAGTTTTGAAGTAGAATCGTCTACAACGTGTCAGTTTGACTCTGTAACAGTTAGTATAGATTTTCTAATAGATTGCTATACCATAACTTATTACAATGATTATGACTTTGATTTTTATATTTCATTTCAGCTTTTTGAAGGAAGCACGACCGAATCTCCATTAATTGGCAGATATTGTGGATATGATCTTCCAGAATCAAAAACTCTCAATACCAATGTTTTACTTATACGTTTGGAAACAGATCAGACTAGTCATAGGCAAGGTTTCCATTTGAAATATGAAACCGCTTGTGGTGGCGAATTCTATGAACCAACTGGAATTATCCAGTCACCCTTTTACCCGAAAAGATATCCGCCATCCAAGTTATGTAATTATCAAATAATTCAGCCAGTGGGTAAAACTATAGCTCTCACTTTTCAATTTTTGGATATTGAAAGCATGGGAGATGATATATGTGAATATGACAGTCTGCGTATCTTCGACGGTATTAATGAAAATTCGACTCATCTTGCAACGCTTTGCGGAAATGCTGAAAATATGCCGGTAGAACCTTTCTTCTCCACGCATAATTACATGTATCTAATGTTCCAATCCGATCCAAATGTTCAGTATCGTGGATTTGTGGCTAACTACACTACTGTAGATGTTGGTAAGAAACATAAAAGCTTAAGTTTTAAACGACAGTAATTTGCAATAAAAGGTATAATAATACTTAATTGTATTCAATATAGAATGTGGTGGAATACACATCGAACCTGAAGGAGTTATACAATACCCAATAGATGGTCAAGATTATAAAAATAATTTAAACTGCAGCTGGCTGATTCATGCACCTCCAGGACATATTGTTCAACTTTCTTGGACTTTGTTTGGTCTCGAGCATGATTTCAAGTGTAGAAATGATTACGTGGAAATTTTCGACGGTTATGAACCATTACCATTAAAGTCAATGGGAAAGTAAGACACTTTGATAAAAAAGAATCAAATGTCGTAGAGAAATATTAGAAAATAATACCAAAATGTTTTTTGTGTATTTTAGGTTTTGCAGTCATGTTAAACCACCTTCTATGATGTCTCAGGATCAAGATTTAATGATAGTTTTTAAATCTGATTATAACTTGGGTTATCAAGGATTCAGTGCCCTTTACAATTTTGTGGATATTTCCAAATCTTGTGGTGGTCATTTGTACGCAATGACTGGAGTAATCAGATCTCCTAATTATCCTGAAAATTATCCAAGATCTGTGACTTGTGAATGGGTGATTGAAGCTCCCAATAAACATCAAGTCATTCTTCGGGTTAATGATTTCGACCTTGAAAGAAAATCCTGCTTATACGATTACCTCGAGATTAGGTAAGAAGAAGTTTTAAAAACATTCTATGTCTAAATTCATTATTATTTGAAACGTCTTAACTAATATTTATTTCAGAAATGGAGCAAGTAGTAACTCACCTTTAATCGGAAAATTCTGTGGTGGAATTGACAGCATACCAAATACAATTAAAAGTTTCAGTCATCAAATGTATTTAAAGTTCGTCACGGATACGACTGAAACTGAAAAAGGTTTCGAAATTGAATGGGATCTTTTGACAATTGGCAAGTATTTTTTCGTACCCACTCTCAACACTCCTGTTATAAGTTTGGAATAACTGATTTCTGGTTTCTGATTGTCTAGGATGTGGAGGTAGTTTAATAGCTGCAAGTGGTGATATTATTTCACCGAATTATCCGCAGCCTTATGGAAAAAGTGCTCTCTGTACTTGGAATATCATAGTAGCAGCCGGAAGTGTTGTACAAATTGTATTTCTAGATTTTCAGTTAGAAGAGCATAATACCTGTAGATTTGATTATCTGGAAATAGCTGAAGGAAATGACGCCAATCGCCAGAATGTTAATCGATATTGTGGAAATACACATCCAAATGTTGTTACGTTTAACAGCAATTTAGTAACTTTACGCTTTAGAAGTGATCCTTCAAATCATTTCCGTGGTTTTCATATTAAGTACAGTACAGGTAGGTTGTCAGAATAATTTGTTGGGAAAATTATTACCTTATATTCTTTTATTTTTATATGTTCTTGTTTTCTTCGAAATTTTACAGATTGTCACAATACCCTTCATGGAATTCAAGGAGTGATTGAATCACCGAACTTCCCTCGGAAATATGATCATTCAACAAATTGCACTTGGTTGATAGAAGCACCAATTGGTAACAAGGTCAATATAACATTCTCTCATTTTGAACTCGAAGGTGGAAGAGCAGAAACTGTTTGTGACAATGACTATTTAGAAATTGAAGAAGGTTCAGAAGGCAGCCCTACAAATAAATTAGGAAAGTTTTGTGATGACTCGGATGTACTCCCACCAAAGATTGTTTCTAATGAGCACCAGGTTTTCATATCGTTTGTCACTGATAGTTTCATAGCTCACAAAGGATTTCGACTTGAATGGGTTGTTCATGGCTGTGTTGATCACCTAACGAAACCACAAGGCTCATTTACTTCTCCAGGATATCCCAATGGTTACCCTGTTAACATTGTTTGTGAGTGGCTGATAGAAGTTGATTTCGTACACAGCGTACAATTAACTTTTGACCATGTACATACAGAGAAATTTTCCGAGTGCCGGTTTGATAAGATTCAGATATTTAGTGGATTAAATGACAAGGCCCCGAAATTAGGTGAACTCTGCCACTCGGATAAGCCTGTGACGTTCACCAGTTCTGGAAACAAGATGTTTGTTAGGTTCACTTCGGATTCATTGTATGCTGATCATGGATTCTCAGCTAAATACGAAAGCATCGAGTCACGATGTGGAGGACAGTTTAACGCCCAACTAGGAGAAATTCATTCACCTAATTATCCTCAAAATTATCCTCATAATCAAAACTGCGAGTGGCTTCTAACTGTCGACCAAGATCATGTTGTTAACTTGACTTTTACCAACTTTGATATCGAAAACACGAAAAATTGTTCGGATGACTACGTTAAAGTTAGTATTAAATTATTGTTTTATTGGTCAAGTAATTGTTTGTATGAACGTTTCTATTAAGCTTGAGACAAATTTCAGGTTTTTGATGGAACGACAAGGACGTCTCCTTTACTTGGTACATTTTGCCACAATAAAATACCACCTAGTTTGGTTTCAACTAGTAATCAAATGTTGGTGGCAATGAGAAGCGACAGTTATTTGTCTGCTAAAGGTTTTAAAGCTGAATATAAACGAGCATGTGGTGCTACAATAAGAGTTAAAGATCAAGGAATTTTGAGTACATCTTCAACATTAGTTTTGAGAGAAGAAGCTACTAACTGCAGTTGGATTCTTGTATCCGACGATCCAAGTAAATTAATCAACCTATAATAATAAGTATAATAATAAGATGTCTTGCTTCAAATCATTAATTTAATTTATTTTTTTCTGTAGATGATCACATAACTTTGACTTTCACGCACATGGAATTCGTATCATCTTTCACTGGTTGTGAAGGTCATCATGTTCAGGTTCATGATGGTAGTTCTATTGAGGGACCAATTTTGGGTACTTGGTGCTCGAATGATGTTCCTCCACCAATAACTAGTAGTGGAAATGCATTAACAGTAAATTTAGTCGCTACTGGAGAAAACGCTGATAATTCTTTCGTCGCTTATTATTCTCGTTTAAACACAGGTATTTTGTTTTTACATATTTTAAGTTAAGTAATCGTTAAAGAAATGTTTTAATCACATAAAATGAATTGTTTTTCAGCTTGTGGAGGAAATTACACTGCATTTGCTGGAACCCTGACATCACCTAATTACCCGAACAGTTATCCTTTGAATTCTGAGTGTATCTGGCAAATAAATGTGTCTCCTGGAAATGGAATATCTTTAAGCTTCATAGAATTCGAAATGGAATCTAGTGAACATTGCAATACAGATTATGTGGAAGTTCGAGAGAAAAACGGAATTGGAAAATTATTAGGTGTATTTTGCTCTGAAACACCTCAAACAATTACTTCTAATTCAACACTCTGGATTAAATTTAAGAGCAATGGTGATGGTACTGCCTCGGGATTCAAAGCAGCTTATGATCTCATTCATGGAAATGATCTTAGCGGACCAACAGGAGAAATTGCATCGCCATTGTATCCGGCCCCATGCAGACTGGAGGAAGAATTTTCGTGGCGTATTACCGTGGAATTTGGATGGATCATTAAGATCGAATTTGATGCCTTTTCGATTGATAGTACCCCTCCTGCTTGCTTCGCTCAACTGAGTGTACGTAAATGCATTATGTTAAACTATATCATGAAAAGTATATTTTAGCACTCATAAAAGTGATTTTGAAGTATCTCAAGCTCAGAAGATGAAGAAATTAATAGAAAACCTTAATTATTTACTAGGTTTATGATGGGTACGATGATGAAGCTCCAATTTTATTTTCTGATTGTGGAATGACATTACCAGATCCAATTGAATCTACTAGTAATCTTGTTTACATAAGATTGACATCAATTCGATATTCTTTGGGTAATTGGTTTCATTTAAAATGGAATCAAATTCCCAGAAGTATTGGTGAAGAAGGAAATTCTGTTAAAAAGTGTAAGCAAATAAGTGGTTTTTGATAATATGAAGAATAGTATAATGATACAATTAACAGAGAATTAATATATTTCTTTTTAGTGTCAGAATGCAATCAAATTGTATCTTTGTGGAATAAAAAAAATACCACATATGAATTTTCCTCACCTGGCTATCCAGATGGATATTTGCCAAACTTGGAATGCAACTGGTTTTTCACCTCACCTCCAGGATCCCATCTTACATTCGCAATTGATGTAATGGATCTGGAAGAAAGAGATAATTGTATGATGGATTATGTTTCTGTCTACAAAGGAGACGCTATGAATTCCGAAAGTGGAACTTTGTTGAAAAAGGAATGTTTGTTGAATAGTACAGGAACGCGTATATCTAGTACCAACGAAATGACTGTTAAATTTGTGTCCGATTTTACTGTAAACGGAACAGGTTTTAAAGCTCTTGTTTCTCGAGGTATTTTACAGAAGTTCACATTAAGTTATTGGAAAATTATAATATTGACTTTTATTTGATTAATTATTTCATGCAGAGTGCGGAGGTCAGTTGGAAGGGCCTAATGGAGTCATCAAATTTGATAATCCAACGAACTACTTCAGACCGTTCCGTGAATGTGAATGGAATGTTACTGTTAGACCTGGAAGGACGATAGAAGTCAAGTTTATTAAAATGGATTTAACGAACAAGGATCCTAATATTTGCAATCGAAATTTCCTCATGGTTGGTACCTTACAATATAATTGATAAGATCTTAAAGAAGTACATTACTTCAAATGGGACATTTATATTTTAGTTAAAGAATGGAGGATCTGCTTCTTCTCCTCTCCTTGGTGAAGGCAAATATTGCGGTGATAATCTACCCATGCCTTTGCAAACTTCAGCAAATCATCTGTATGTTAAATCAGTTTGGGTAGATCCAACTGTGGATTTTAAAATATCTTACAGGTAAGAAAAATAATGTCTGGCTATGTGATTACAAAAAGAATTTCTGTACTTCATTATTCTTTATTGTAGGGAAATTGGCATGGATTGTGGGGGCAGATTCATTTTAACCAATGAGATGGATTCAGAAGATTTCTCAACGCCAAATTATCCAAATGTCCCACCACCGTATAGTGAGTGTGTTTGGACTTTTATGGCACCAGCAGGAAAAAGATTGTCAATTCACTTTGTTGATACTTTCGATTTGACTGAAAGTCCGAGCTGTGATAAAGAATACGTTGAAATTCGAGATGGTGGTACAGAATCATCGAAAATTATGGGCAAATATTGCTCAAATCTTGCTCCTAGTACTATGACTTCAACTGATAATGCACTGTATGTGCGTTTTTATTCGGACGTAGCAGATCAAAAGAACGGATTTAAGGCGATTGTAACAACTGACGGTATTTTTAATTTTCTTAGAGAACATTTTTAATGTTTATTAATATTAATATTAATATTGTAAAAAAACGATTATAGCTGTGTGTGGTGGAATAATGAGAGGCATACGTGGAACAATAAGGTCACCAAATTATCCAAATAATTATCCGAAAAATCAGCAATGTCATTGGTGGATTATCGGACCTCCTAGTTATTCATTAGTAATACAATTTCAAGATCTTCATTTGCCTAGTTTGAGAAACTGTGAACAAACCGATCATTTGGTTATCAGTGAAAAATTACCCGATAACAATACTGGTAATTTAAGTTTTTAAATTTAATATTCACCTTATTTTCACAGAAATGATTAGGAAGAATTAACGATAAATCAATTTATTTTATAGCTACAGAAATTGGTACATATTGTGGGTGGACCAAACCCGACACGATAAAAACTTTTGCAAATGAAGCAGTGATTTCATTTTCTACCGATGATAAGGAATTTACCTGGTATAGAGGATTTAGTTTAAATTACTCTATAAGTTTCGAAAGTAAGTCTAGAATAAATGAATAGCAAAATAAAGCTGGCAAATGGGTTAATTAAAATGATGAATTTATTCTCTTGCAGAATGTGGTGGATCTCTAACAGGTATGGGTGGTGAATTTAGAACTACAGGGTATCCTAATGGAAATCTGAGAAGGTAAACTTTTAGATATTTTGTAAGTAAACTATCTATTAAACTATATTATATTACTTATTTTTTGTATTTATTTTTTATTAGATATTGTGTTTGGAGAATTACCGTACCTGAAGGTTTTCAAGTAGTTGTGGATATTTTAGATTTTGAATCTGACGACAGATATCCAGTGAAGGTAATAAATAAATTATATAGTAGATAATACAATATATTGTACATATACAAATTATTAGGAATAATGTTAAATATATTTTTTATCATTTTAGTTCTTCAGTGATATGTACCACATTTCGAAAATAAAGTTCCTAAAGCCGGGTGATCCCACGACTCGTATAGCAAGTTCTTCTAACTATATGGTCGTATCGCACTTTGCTCAAATTGGCCTACGAGGTTTAAAGGCAAAATATACGGCAGTTGCTCCTGCTCGTGAGTTAATTATTTGATTTATTTGAGAGTAAAACTATGATATATATATAAACAGTTTTTATTTATACTGTGACGAATATTTTTATTTAATTAGCTTGTGGCGGATTAGTAAGAGAAATCAAGGGCAGTCTCATGGTTCCCAGATATAGACCATTTAATGAATCAGCGTATTTCTGTCAATGGAAAATGCAACCTCCAGATGAGCTTCTTCAATCAGCGAATGACACAGGTTTAACAATGAGTCTAAGGGTTTCGGGAATTATAGGCGAATCCCGACAAGCTACTAGAAGCTGCATATTTTATAAACAGTACATCAGAGTCACAAGTTCGTATTCCTTTTTTTCTAATTTTTTATAAATAATAAAAAGTACTGCACAGTATACACCTTGAAACCCATTTCTTCAAAAATTTAAATCAGTTCAATTCATGTTATTATAGATCCAGACAGTGTAGTTGCTACTATTTGTGGAAATCTTATGGATCAACCTATGATTGTTCGAAGTCCATCCACATTGAATATGGTCAAGGTTAGTGAGTCAGAGACTTGCAAAATTATGCATTTTATTAAAAAAATTATTTATAAATTGTATTTTATTATTGCTAATCATCTGTTCCTGATTGTAGGTTCTAAATTCAACTGAAGGGGTACCTATGAGTCTAAATCTAACTTATGAATGGCAAACGTGTGGTGGATTATTACAAGGTCCAGCCCATACAGTTCGAGCACCAAAACACCTACCATATCCGATAAGTTGTGCCTGGGAAGTTAAATTCCCAGACAAGGGAGAAATTATAAACATGAATTTTAACAGTCTAAATTTAGGAAGTTGCGAAAAAAATTACATTATTGTTAGGTAAAACCGACTAGGAGAATATAGTTAATTATAGAAGATATATTACATTAGCTTATACATAATAATTTATAATTTTTGTGCAGAAACGGTGGGCCTTATTCACCACAGCTTGATAAAATTTGCGGTAATAAAATACCACAAAAAATTATAAGTTCAAACTATAATCTTTGGATTGAATATTATGCGGAAGGTGCACCAAACGATTTCGAATTTACTTTGGATCAAATTGGAAATCAATGTGGCAGTGTTTATCGTGGTTCCAAAAAAGAAATCTCTTCTCCCAAGTAAGATAAAAATTCTTTTTTTTTACAGATGCGAATCATCAAAAAATGGATTTTGATAATCAATCATTACTATATATATAATTATATTTTCAGATTTCCTTCCTCGTATCCTGCTAATTCAGAATGTATTTGGAATCTTGTTGCTGAACCAGGTTACCATATTCGTCTCGAATTTGTGGATAGGTTTAATCTTGAATCAAGTACGAATTGTCAAAATGATTATCTACAGGTAAAATTATTTGCTTACTATGAAAAAATTTATTTTACAGAAGAAAAGTTATTTTATTTGTAGTTCTCACATGCATTTAAGAAAATCTAATTAATAATTTATATATCTGTTTTGCTTAAAGATATTTAATTGGAATGAAGGTGAAAAAGGAGATAAGGAGTGGACCGAAATTGCCAAGTACTGTGGTCGCAATACTCCAGAGCCACTTTCGTCAACTTCTCAACGAATGAAAGTTTTATTCCATTCAAATGAAGCAATAGAGGCAGATGGATTCCGGGCTCTCTGGAGTCTTGATTGTGGGGGAGTATATGAAGTTACTAACCAGATTAAGCATTTAAAATCGCCCAACTATCCTAATGCTTATGATCGAAATCAGTTTTGCAATTACACGCTTGTTGCACCTGGAAAAGATATTATTGTTGATTTTGTTGATTTTCAAATTGAACAAGGAAGCAAAGGTAAAATTAAATTAAATTCACAATACAAATCAATAATTATGTTTTGATCTCATTTTTGTATTTTTTTCTTTCAGGAAGACGTGATTGTCGCTGGGATAATGTCACTGTAGTGACTGAAAATGCGTACTACAGTGATGATAAAAGTGAAACAGTTTTTTGTGGCACTGAGCTACCCTCAGTTCAGAAATCTCACTCGAATATGCAAATTATTTTCAGAACCGACTCCTATCGGCAAATGTCTGGTTTCCATCTCAAGTATTTCGTGAATGGTAGGTAGTTGATAATGCCATTTATGAACTAAAAGTTTTTGATAGATAACAAAATTAAAGCATGTTGAATGTAAAAAATTCCAGAATGCGGTGCTGAAATTAAAGAGCCTCAGATGATCAGTTCCCTCAATAAGGGTGAAGTCTACTTTGGCGGAATTAATTGCACGTGGGTCATTAAAGCACCACCGACTAAAAGAATAGTTGTTCGATTTGAAAAATTTTCGCTCGAATATAGTAGAAGGTATCAAAAATGCATTGTTTAAAATTGAGAATTAGGAAAATTTATTTTCAAAAAGTTATACTTCCATCTGTTAAGTTCCAAATTTTAAGATTTCGATAAACTAAATGGCATTCATAATTATTTTCTTCAGTTGCTCCTTTGATTCTGTGGATCTATACGAAGGACCTCTTATTGAGTATTCAAATCGTTTGGGAAGTTATTGTGGCAACTTGTCGCAATCACTACCAGTTGTTAAATCAACAGGTCATGAAATGACAGTTAATTTTGTGTCTGATGAAACTAACCACTTTGAAGGGTTTAAAGCTTTGGTAAGGATCATTCAGAATTTTTTCAAGAAATTAATAATACTTACTTTTATTGTGTTTTTGTAAAAATTTTATTTCAAGTCACACATACAATTTTAAGGTAACAATTATTGTATTGTTTTTGACTTTGCAGGTATTATTTGTAAATAATGAAGCTGAAGGATGTGGAGGAGTACTTAACATTACGAACTCATTATCCTTTAAGACACAAAAATCTGAATTTTACGATGCAATGCAAGATTGCCATTGGGTTGCAATAACATCAGTTTCTAAGCAATTGCGATTTACTATTAACTCAATTGATTTAAAACGTACTGTTAGTAACACTACTCATTTAGAAGAATCGTGCACAGGCGACTATTTAGAGGTAATAAATATAATTCTTTACTTATTCAATGAAATCTCTTCCTTTTGGACTCTTTAAATCTGAATTATAAGACCTGATTAATTCAAATTTACAGAGAAAGAAAGAAACTCGTTATTTATTAGATAATAAATTGAATTTTTATTTTTAGGTAAGAGATGGCAAGTCACAGTATGCAGATTTACTTGGTAAATATTGTGGTACCAGCAAACCTCCCCCAATAAAATCTTCTATGAATTCACTATGGATTAGACTTCATACCGACGGAACAATTCAAGGAAGAGGAATAACTGCAACTATTGAAACCATCGATTGTATGTGTAAAATTCCTATACCTTATAAGAGATATTGAGATTTCTACCCATATTTGAATTCTTAGCAAACAATTTTTCAATTTTCTCCAGCTTTGTGCGGTCCAGTTGAACATCATTTTACGGAAACAGCTCAAGTTATTACATCTCCATCTTATCCTAGTCCATATCCTGCGGATTTCAAATGTCGCTGGATAATAAATAGCGATGATAATCGTGGGGCTTATTATATTCGTTTCATTGATTTCGAATTAAAAGACTCTCCGGAATGCAATGAAGACTTTTTAGAAATCACTGATCTTAATGTAAGTTATCTTTGACAGAATAAAATAAGACACCTCAATTTACTTAGCTAACAGAAAATAATGCAATTATGTATCTTTTCCTTGTAGGAAAAACACTTTTTGTCTGAAGGATATGGGGAAAATCACATTGTCAGTGGCTCCAAACAACATTCATATAGTATAACAATGGTAATAATAATATATTTCGTAATTTAATTAATTTAAAGGTCAGAGACCAAAGTTAAAACATCGAGGAATTATTGAAATTTTAAAAATCTTTACTTGAATGTTTCAGCAAAGTTTTCTACCTTCGTCTTCGTACAGATATTGTGGAAGTGAAATGCCTCATGATTTCTTCAGGTACATTACAGCTCTATTAAATATAAATATTTATGTAGATTCATTTTTAAACTGTTTACAAATTTGTTTATTTAATTTTAGCTACGGAGAAGAAGTGGAGATTAAATTTACATCAGGAGTACAGAATCAACGCAGAAATAAAGGATTTAAGTTAGAGTTTGGAATTTCTGTATGTGATCGTAATCGCACTGGAGAGCAAGGAAGATTGGTGCATCAGGGTTTCGAAGAATGCTGGGTGACAATAACTGCACCAGTTAATCACACAATTTCCTTGTATTTTAACTACTTCAGATTAGTTGACAATATAGATTGTACAGACAGTGGATTAAAAGTGAGTACATAGTGCTATAATTATATAGTAAAAATATTCGTATTTACTACAGATAACCATTTTTTTATTTTTATTTAGATTTTTGATGGGGGATTTAATGATCACCTGCTGAGAACTATGTGTGGTTATCAAATACCAAATCCAGTTTATAGTACTGGTAATAAATTAAGTTTACATTCTTATCAACCTTCATCCAGAAGAAATAGTAATTACGACATTACATACGTAACTACAGACAAAGGTAAATAATTATTTCTTTAAAGGAATTAAATAATAATTTTTTTCGATCTAGAACCGGTCTAGATCATTGACGCGATGTCTGAACTTAAAGAAAGTGAGGTTATCAAGTCATTTTGAACAAATAGAACCCTCACAATGGCGCCCGAATGGCCTGAATGAATTTTCTGTCAAAGGTTTTCAATTCGGGCGCCATTGTAAGGGTTCTATTTGTTCAAAATGACTTGATAACCTCACTTTCCTTAAGTTCAGACATCGCCTTAACGATCTAGACCGGTTCCAAGATGATTCCAAGCCTGTGAATCTTTGAAAACGCGATTAAAAAAAATTTACTTTGAAAATCGTGTTTTTTTTGCTTCAAACTGCATTATTCGAACAAAAAATAATTTTTTTCGATCTAGAACCGGTCTAGATCATTGACGCGATGTCTGAACTTAAAGAAAGTGAGGTTATCAAGTCATTTTGAACAAATAGAACCCTCACAATGGCGCCCGAATGGCCTGAATGAATTTTCTGTCAAAGGTTTTCAATTCGGGCGCCATTGTAAGGGTTCTATTTGTTCAAAATGACTTGATAACCTCACTTTCCTTAAGTTCAGACATCGCCTTAACG